>CASHTH010004523.1:0-43375 GCA_030341885.1 Geodia barretti
GTTATCTCCATCTGAATTAACAAAACAACAAAACAGGACTCGATTCACATTGTGATATGCGCGCTGCTGGCTACGTCTTCTTGTGTGTACTTGGTAGATATTATGCGCCCCCATGGGCCTTTTCCCCTCAGACTGCCTCTGTATCACTGACTGTATTAGGTATTTGCTGCACCAGAGGAACCAGAGCCAAGAAGACCACTCCCTGTATTCCTTCTCAGCAACAGACAGGGGGTCAACATAATATACTACAGTTAGCATAATTAATCAATCTGTCATTGAAATGATTGCACTTGTCGCCAAAAGGGTGTCATCCAGACAATAAGGAGAAGATTCTCAATAATTATTATGAGATAGCACTACATGAGCTTTGCAGCTGGCTGAATCATGGGTTCATTCTTATTTATAGAGGAAAACGTAGTGTCGAGGTACAAGGCATAAGGGGAATGAATCACTAAAATTAAATCTCTCAGTGATATGATGTCCTTGGGAGCTTGGCTGTTTAGGGGTGAAGCTTTCCCTTGTTGATGGCAAACCCGAATCCTTTTCTGTGTCCTTGTGTACTCACAGGTGTTTCGTGCAACAGACAGTTAGAGTGCACTATATATTATAGTAAAATGAAAGGCACTGAAGTGCCAAAACCCTCGGCGCAGTGATAACAATAATGGGTGGGGCATCCAGGTCTGGTAGAATTGTTGTAGCTACCTACTGGTGCTTTATTTACGTTCATAGACTTTCCCAAGCCTAACCTAGTGAGCTACGCCTAGTTGGAGGCATACTTTACTAACTCAACCGCTTCTCAGTCTAGTCTCACAGAGATAGATGACGGAAACAAAATGGCTGCTGGCCACGTGGTCCCAATCAGAGTGCGCCGCTCTGGTCGCCTGCATGCCACCGTTCGCAGTCGCGTGCGTTTAGGTGTATACACACATGCGCGCGTTTTTAAATGACGGCCCTTGCGTATCGTACGAACAGGAAACGCTCTAGCTCTGCAACGAGCAGTTTCAGAGACAATCCCACCTATTTTCTGACCTCCGTCGGCCGCTGGGTATGTAAACCCGTTTTGGACGCGATCTATGACTGGAGAAGTGAGTTCTCACTTAACTGCAGAATGACACACACGACAACTACAGTAACCCTCGTGCGCATGCGCACCGAGGTTAACTATGATAATGCATGCTTTTAGTACACGCATTGTACCTCTACAACAGCTATAAGACTGTTGTGTACCACCTGTCATTATGACATTAACCTCTCCTTAGCTACACCTGGGGACAACTTTGCTGCTGGGAGATTCAATGAATAATAGCAAGAGGAAGGAAAGGGCAATTACTATAGTTATCATCAACTTGTGTACACGGGCTTCTTTTGCTGGTAGAAGGTTAGGCAACTTTTAGTGAGATCTTGGAAGCAAAGACGCTCAGGCAGCTTCATATGAGTCTGTGAGTCTGTATTGTTAGGGGAAACCAATCACATTTTCTCCAGGACTTGCAAATGAAGCAGTTAGGGGATAAGGGGCTACAGGGTGAGTGGATTTTCCTACAGGGTCATAAAAATTAATATTGACGTTATGGTAGCTACATTATGTTAGCTCAGGCTATAGATGTCAGGTTTAGACTAATGCTAAAGTTCCTGTAAGGAAAGGAAAATTAAATAAGCAAGAAAATACTTTGCTATGTCTGCTTTGAAGTCAGCGCAAAAAAGGAAAGGTGTAGGAGCAGGTTGTGTCTCTAGCTACCCAAAACAAATTTGGAATTTCGACAAAATTACTGCAATTGCAAAATTCCTTAGCTTCTGTTATAATGACACGTACCTCATTATCTCCTCCGCCGGGACTCGGTCTGACCATGAATATAGCTCCGCGAAAATGGCTTCCCAGCGCAGCTGAAACATAAAACAATAGAAGCAGGCAGCGAATCTCTGCCATCATTACGCGCAGTTGCAAAGGTTGGAGAACAAAAATAATCTGTGCCTGCGAGATGGAGCATGCACACTAGTTTTCATGACGCCCCGCCGCAGCGCGCTACGGCGCGCGCGTTGCCGCGCGCACAACGCTCAAGGGGGCGCATCAAATAGGATTCTTCTGGTGATGGCAGGAGTTTGCTGCATGCACTCGAGATTGATTCACAGAGCAGCTCTAGGTGGAGTTAATGATGGGAGATATGTTGCTATTACGTATACCATGTAATGTGTTGTAGGAGGTGTATTGTATAGAAGATGGCTTTCATCTGGAAAGGACTCCCTAAGCACAGCCAGCAATGAGAGAGTTCCAACCACTACGCACGTGACCGTCAATGATACTGTCTGTCATACACCAAAGGAGGCAAGTACTAACCTTCTGAACTTTCTCAACCAGTCAGACATTCAAAAGCGACGTCGCAGCATTGACATTCCCTTCTTCACGGCCGGGAGCTACCCGGCCGTGACGCGAGCTGATCCATACTCCCCTACCGACACATCAAAGTTTGTCGGTATCTGTATTGCCCGACGCAACAAGAGTCTGGGCTCCACATTTATCCTCCGCAATGTTCTGAGTGGAGTTGGTGTTGAGATGATGTATGAGCTCTACTCCCCGGCCATCAGGGAGATACAGGTCCTGAAGCTGCAGAGGAGGCGGCAGGCCAAACTCTACTACCTCCGAGACTAGCCTGCCAAGTACTCGACCGTGAGCGAGAAGATGCAGCCAGTGCCAAACGATGGAGTGCCCTCTGTGTACAAGAGAAAGAAAGGAGAACCTGCTTAGTTGACTTGTTTACTGTGTTTTGTTTGAGTATGAAGTGAACTAAGTTCCAGGCCGCTGCACATGATCAGAGCTAGGCTGGTAACACTTTCATACTTTTTCTCTGCCTATGTATATAGCTCTTCTTCCGCTAGCTCAGCTCGAGAAATTCGTGTCTTGCCACTTCAAATGAGCCAGCCTGCACACGCATTAGCTATGTATTGGAATGCTGTACAGTATATAGCTATTGCTAAATTAAGGTCGACATTCCGTAGCTAATCAGTGCACTGTTGATCATGACATGCTTCATCTTGCTATGCCTTTAGCCACCATTTTCCCTTGCTTCTGACATCCGGATTGTCCGACCAGGTATAAGAGCTTGTGCATGCAGACAAAGCCAGTCTCGCGAGACGACCCCTGTGCATAGTATTAGAGTAGACGCTTATATTATGAGGCAGTAGGTATTATGGGACACTCCCGAAATTTTGCCAAAAACTTACCATAAATCAATAGTAGCACGGCGGAAAAGAATGTGCATGTGCATGTATAGTGTAAAAATATTCTTGTGGGTGGAACGCACTGCTTGGCCACACTCCAGGCCTGAAAGTCACAGTGTAAAGACCCCTATAATAAGATTTCTTCCCATCACTGTTTTGGATATATATAATTTTTTTCCTGTCGTTTCCGGAAAAGATGCCTATACCTTTTCCGGGCTCGCGTGTAGTTGTGAAGACGTCGGATCGGCTCACCCGTCGCCCAACAAGGGCCGCCTCGTACCCTGTAGTGTGAGATAGCTGCTGACAGACAGACAGACACACACACACACACAGAATGACTAATACCGTAACCTTGCTGCGCATGCGCGCGCCGAGGGTAAACACTGGTTCTTGGCGTTAGAAGCCTTCAGGCCCTTAACGTAGATGTAGTTTCTACACTGCGCTCGGAACACTACAACACAAGGGATCTCGGGTTTCTAACGCTCAGATTTCACGGACTTGCTGCCTAAGAATCCGTGACAATGGATCCGGGGTTTAAAGTTAATGAGGTTAGGTTATGCAATTATGTTTGGGGGCATGTCTACTACACTGAACCCCAGTTAGTAAACTGTCTGGTTCAGTAGGTGTGTGCTTTCCACAGCGGCCAGACACAGAAGATGAGACACGAAGTAGGACAGTTTTACTCACCATTTGAACAGACAATACTGGCAATTTCAGAATAACTGCTGCAATAGTAATTTCCAGCACTGCCACGAGGGCAGTCCAGTAGTGATTCCTCATCTCCGTTGCACAGTAAACTTCCAAGTAACTTTGGCCCATCTCCATAATATGTAGAACCTGGAAGTGCCTTTGGATCTACATAGAGGATGAGTACTATGTATCTCCAGCTGTTCTCTATTACTTACATGAACTTGGTAGTCCAAGTTTTTTGCAGGCAACTCTAGCGTCGTGAATATCCCATGAGTCATCACAAACAACACCCCATACACCATTTAAACAAACTTCCACTCTTCCAGCTGTTGCATTTCCGTCAGCTAGACGTATATCTCCATCTTCACATCCAGCATCTGCCAACCAGTGAGTGTTATACTTGAAACATGATCCACATAGAGCATTTATTGTGCATTTGTATGATGACTGAGAGTAAGATCAAAGGAATTCCAGCTAGTCCAAACAACGTACACGCGTAGTGAGCGCTTCCTGCTGAGTTTACGAGTAGTTATACCGCCATACAATTTCCCCATACTTTAGCTGTATGTCAACTCATTTGCATAAACCACAGTGGTATATGGTAGTTATACGATAGTAGGAAATTGGCAGCGTGGAATGCAATTGGGGGCTTTAACACTCTTTGTGTGCTGCTGTTTCTTTACCAGAAGGGAGTGTTTTCAGGCTAGAATGGCCAGACACTTACGAAGTGCCGTTTGTCTCAGAACTACTTTTTTTGGATCAAGCCTAAATGTTGCGTGAATTTACGTAAATATCGCGAGCGTTTAGCTAAACCTCGTGTGATTATAGCAATCGTCGCACGACTTTCGGCAAACACCGCATGACTTTAGCTAAACACCGCACGACTTTAGCTAATCAGCGCATGACTTTAGGGCTATATATACGCTGCAGATTTTGCGTCCGTTGTCGATTATTAGCTAAGTTCGCATTACTTTAACATTCGTCTTTGATATTTAGCTAACGTCGACGACCAAAGCTAAATGCATGGGTTTTTAGCTGTAGTAATGCCTTTTAGCTAAATACAACGATGGATGCTAAAGTCATGCACTATTAATTTAGCTAAAGTTATGCGGTGTATAGCTAAAGTCATGCTGAGTTTAGCTAAAGTCATGCGGTGTTTGCCTAAAGTAGTGCGACGAGTGCTAGAATCACACGAGGTTTTGCTAAACTCTTGCGATATTTACGTAAATTCACGTGACGTTTAGGCTTGCCAAAAAAAGTAGTTCTGAGACAAACGGCACTTCATAGAAACTGCTCTAGTATCTATACGTGGTCTGAAAACTACTTCCCGGCGCGTAGGCTCCCGTGGACTGGAACAGTATTCGGCTTTCTTGCTACTGCAACAGGCTGTATTCGAGAGTTCTGGGTATAGCGGGAGAGAAAGCGAGCCAGAGCGGCAGCTACAACACTCGTGTGGAGTCTAGCAGCGAAAAAGTTTAGCTTTGACGTACCTGTAACGTTGAACTCCCGAGAAATGACCATGGCTTCTGCACAACCGCCCAGCTTGACTAAACTAAAGCGCTTATTGCAGCTGTCTCTCTCCCGATCGATTGCTAGCTAGCTCTCTCCGTACACTCGAGGGTGTGCGTTAAAAATAGGGCATTTTGAAAGCTTTTGCGCAATCTCATTGGTCAGAGCCTTTACCGCCGGATGTCATCATACAAACACTGGCATTGGCTTGTGGTCTACTGGTTGCACACTCGTGTACAACCAGTAGACCACGCGCCGCCATCGTATAACCTATACATATACCACTTTTGGTTGAGGTTTGCCTTATAATATTGCTATTTTCCTTCGCCTTTGCTTTATAGCCTCGTTGATGTTGACATGAATCGAACTGTGTGTCAAACCATTTGGATGCCATGACCATCTCTTAAATAAGCAGAATTTTATCATAACCCACATTTAAATTCTTATAGATTTATGACTTATGGAGGCTCTGGACACATTTATGTGTCCGTGGCTGGTTAAGTGCTAAAGCTACTTTACCATCATAACAGAAAACTCCAGCATCATCATCGCCTCCACAGTCATGAATTCCGACTCCATTATGACGACAGTCAAAAAGTGAGTCTTCATCTCCAGCACAGTGTACATTATCCAGATGAATTGAGGCTTTTCCCAAACTCGTATAATATCGCTGAGCTCTTGAAACTATAAACATGGTGTACACACAAAACAGTGGCATGTATTGCAACACAAATATCATTGCTCACATTGATCGGAGTGGCCCAGTTGTCTACAGACAACTCTAGCATCATTATCATCCCAAGAGTCACGACATACTCGACCCCATGTGCCGTTGACACAAACTTCCACACGTCCTTCTGTCCCGGCATCTCCACCAATCAGACATACTTGTCCACTTTCACATTCACGCACTGTGGAGTTTACAGCAATCATACATCATTTTCTTGGCACATGGACAAAAGAGGCAAAGAAAGCATACCATTTGAACACACGACGCCAACAATATTACTACTGGAGCAACTGTGTGTCCCCACTCCTCTGTGACCACAACTGCTCAGTGATCCCTCATCTCCATTGCAGAGCAAATTTGACAGAAGAATTGGCCCTTCTCCTCCGCCATATGTGTATGAAACACTGACAAGTGCCTTTGGAACTAATAGAGCAGAGAAGAACCGAATCCAAACATCTATTGTTTAATTATGCACGTACATGCACTTGGCAGTCCAAGGTTACTGCAAACAACTTTAGCATCGTGGATATCCCAGTAGGTATTACACACGGTTCCCCATATACCACCGAAACAAACTTCCACTCTTCCTTCTGTGGCATTTCCACCGGCCAGACGCACTTCTCCATCTTCACAATCAGTTTCTGGGTTCAGAAGTAACAATCAGAGTCATAACTAACAAATGACAATGTTGGTTTACCATTATAACACTTAATTGTAGCCTCATCATAGATTCCACAGTCATGAATTCCATCTCCATTATATGGACATTGAAAGAGAGACTCTTCATCTCCAGTGCAGTGTACATGGTGCAGATGTATTGGAGCTGTAGCTCGCCAAAAGGTGTGTATCTTGGTATACTGAAAACTGTAATGGCATATTAATTGCATATAAACTAACTATACACTATACTCACTTTGATCAGAGTAGCCCAGTTGTCTACAGACAACTCTAGCATCATTATTACCCCAATAGTCATCGCATACTTGGCCCCATGTGCCGTTGTAACACACTTCCACTCGTCCTTCTGTCACAACATGTCCACCAACCAGACGTACTTGTCCGTCAATTTCACATTCTCTTCCTGTGGAGGTCAGTTTGCCACCAAACAATGACACAGCAATTATAGTTGGATAACAAGCTTACCACATTCTAATCATAGAACTGGAAAACAAGGTGCATTAGATGTCATTTACTTACTGTTTGAACACACAACACCAGCAGCTTCACTGTCGTAACAAGAGTGCCCATCATGGGTACAGTTATTCAGTGACTCTTCATCTCCATTGCAGCGTAAGTTAGACAGTATTATCGGCCCTTCTCCTTCATCATAACCAATAGCAGAGCAAGTGAAAGCCTTTGGAACTACAATTGCAAGGGAGAAAAATCAATTTGCAAGCAGAGCGAGCCTACCTAGTCGTTTCATTGTGGGATTTTTTATTATATACATGTGACGGGCACTGCATATGCCATACGCACATACTGTAATGTTCTACATGACTTTAAATACGCGCAAAACATGCCGAAATATTGAACTGCTCTTGCTCGCTCGCCAATAAATGTGTGACGTTCGTTATTTTTACATCTTAATGTTATAAGGTAGCTACTTACATCCACTTGGTAGTCCAAGTTTTCTGCAGGCAACTCTAGCATCGTGAATATCCCATGAGTTATCACACACTCGACCCCATACACCACTGAGGCAAATCTCAACTCTTCCTGCTGTGGCATTTCCATCAGCCAGACGGATCTCCCCTTCTTCACAACCAGTATCTGTTACGATATCAAGCACTCACTAACTCTCCAGATACAGCGTTAGAGTGCGTATGAACGTACTTGGTAGCACATAACACTGGCATCTTCATTATGTCCACAGCTATGCACTCCTATTCCACGATGACGACAGTCCAACAGCGATTCTTCCTCTCCGGTGCAACTCAAATAATGAAAATGAATTGGTCCCTGTCCACTTCCAAACCTAGCATAACTAAATGCTTCAGCAACTACAATAGAGGAGAAGTACATACCTCGTGTTACACATTCATCAATACCTACTCACATTCATCCACAAGTCCGAGTTGCCGGCAGACAACTCTAGCATCGTTATCATCCCAGCCATTGTCGCAAACAGTCCCCCATGTCCCAAGGACACAAATCTCCACTAATCCTTCTGTTGTCGTGACTTCACTACCAATCAGACGCACGTCTCCTTCCTTACAGTCTGCCTCTGGAACTTAAGTCAAAGAAAAATACAAGCAATAAATAAGCAGTGCACCAGTGAAGATGTGCAACAAATTGTGTTTTAGTCTCACAAACTTTGAAGGGTATCAATTTGCAGCCCTCCAGGGTATCCGTATGAGTTACCAGTGGTGAATCCATACACCGAAACCCCGACGTGTGACGAACTACTTGCATGGTAGACATGGTGATCTCCTGGTGCAAGAGTTGCGTATGTTATGTAGCCACAAGTCTCATTATTCGAGTCATAAACAGTGTTCCACGTTGAGTTCTCAAGGTTTGCATCATCGACAAATATTTATGGCGTTGATAATCCCTTGCTGTGACGTATATAGTGATAAAATTCGCTGAAAATTCTTGCAGAGCACTGAGAACATAATTCTTGCCATACTGCTCAACTGGAGTGATCATCATCATGAATATGTGTTCCACATCATCAGATTCGTACCCAAGTGCAAACAGCATCACAAGGAGAGGTTTGTCAGACGTGATTGAGCAGTAGCTCATTACAGGAGTGGTAAATTCTTGCCAGGAGCCTGGTTGGATCAAATTGTCACAAAACTATCAAAGGTGGTGCATCTGACAGTAACTGTCGTGGACGCTTGTGCAGCGAGAATACGGTAGAGTCACCGATGATCTGCTGCAAGTGAAGCACTCAAGAACTTTGTTCCCCATGTAACTGTTGGAGGAACTTGTTCTGTGAAGTGGTCGCAAAGCCTGTGTTGTGCAGACGTAATCAAAGTACATCTGTTCCCCACAAACACAGATAAAGGTTTGTTCGAAATAACTCTTTCTCCTGTAACTGAACGACTCTGCCAGAAATATGTTTCCATGCTGTTCAGCCGTATGACGTCTGAGCCAACCAGAACCCTTGTATTGTCTTCACATGCCACAAATAAGAAATAGTTATAATATGTCCCTCTAGTCTCAGCATAGGATAAACCAAAGTATTCATAGTATTCAATTGGCAGACTTTGACAAGGAAGAGCAAGAAAACCGTCACTTGTACGATATTTATAATTGACTCCATAGACCACGATTTTGCTCTGGTTTGCAGCTGTGACTCGAATACCTTTATCTCTCTCTCTACTTGAGAGCAGTTGAAACGAGCTAGGTATCACTACTTCCAGCGTCTCATTGTTTGTGGCAAAACCAGTGAAACTGAATCGTCGTGAAGTTTCCACTGTGACTGGGACAGGACCTGGCTCGACTGATGAAATGAGCAGTTTCAGTACTGTATTGTCACCTCCACTATTCCTTCCAAAGGCAATAACGAACTCTGTCGAGGAGCTTGAATACATATTTCTCTCCAAATCTAAAAGAAGAGACTTGTCATGCTTCACATACCTTTCAATAACTGATGGCTACATCGCTGACCCCATTTTAGTAAAATGAAAAAGGTGCAAAACCTCTGCGCACTAGAAATGTGCGTGTGAGTATACGCATTGCAAACACTAACACATGTGCTGTGTGCATCGTGTCGCTAGCCTTTGTGACTTACTGTGCCTATAAGCACTGGCACAGATATAATACTCAATCTCTTTCTCTTTTTGTAGTCCTTTTCTTTTTTTTTATGTTAATGCTGTAATGTTGTTGTCTTTGAATCCCATCATTTTCGATTCACACCCTCAAACATACCGTTGTACGGTGAACCTACCAATGAGCACCACATAACTCACCATCATCATCATCTATAATCTTGACTTGAGTACTGCCACGTGCTTCATCTATAACTAGATTATCTAAAGCGTATCTTCTGTCGGCGATAATTTGAAGGGTGAAAGACTCGTCAGATTCCTCTTCGTCATCTTGGTAGGTTCTTTGGTCATAACACACCGATCTAGTGGACTGGATAGCGGTCGGCCCCCTATCTGGCCAGAGGCCCTTCCACTGGCGGAGGATAGTCAGCTCCAGGAGTCATCAAATAGTGTCCAAATATTAAGTCAGTATCATCTGCATCTGGAGGGTGGTTAAAATGGAAGGATGGAGCTTTTCTATGGCACTTGGAAGGCCACTGAAGGTAACATGAGCATAGTTATGGAATGTTACTACAGTGATAGCTAGCTCTATCCCATACCAAGCCATTGTTTGGTAAAACAATGTCTTAGCCGCTGGGTATTGTTGTACTGAACAATGTCCTGATCTTTGGATTATAGCTCTGTCCATTGTTCCAGTAATACAAGATAGCTGGGTATGTATATTATCCCATGGAAAGTCATTGTTCAAGCAAAACCAGCTATTAGTATAACCCATTGTTCCAGTAATAGCTATATCCCATTCCAAGAAATTGTTCAGAGGAAAGACAATGGCTCCAACCAGATGTGTAGTGTTAAGATATACCTACTTCTGCACATGTGCAGCCTTTTTTACCAGTGGGTTTGCAAAAATTGTGCATAGTCTCATTATCCACAGAGTCATTTGTATTAGAATGAAGCAAGCTTACTTGCTTCAGTTGCTCCACTTGGAACAATAAAGTTACCAATAACTTGCAGATAGACCACAGCACTTCCAATATTAGGAGGCCTGATGATTGTAACACATATACTTGCGGTCTCTCCTTCACCAACAGTGTATAATGCCCGCTCGAAACCAACCACGATGGACTCTGTGGTGGAGAGAGTGTCAAATTTGGTTCACGAGATGGTCATGCTATATACATAATTTATTCCATACCTTGAGCGTCAACCGTAGCAGCAGCTGCAGCGAGTACGGCAAACCAGCAGGAACAGTGGCCCGCCGGTCGTCATTCTTAGAGATTTGGGCAATCAAACCGGCCTCAACGTCCGGAGCATGCGCACGCGGTCGGTAGTCTGGTAAGGAAGCCGCCAAGCCGGAAAAAACTGCGTAGCTAGCTGTATATACCCCGCAGTCGTTTCGCCAAATAATCGGGAAATCCCATAGTACGTGTATAATAATTATTTGCGCGCACGCATCGCCCAGATCAGCTCGCGGTCATTACATATTCACCATCTATAACTTTCTATTCCCATGTTCTATGCCGCTGCAGAACCGGAATAGAGTAGTACTATGCATCGGTAGCTGAGATTATGAAAAAGGGGCGTACACTCCCAACCACGTGTAGGCATCACACCGGAAAAGCGGACCAAAAAAAAATGGACAGCCTCTGCATTACCTGCGTAAACATTTTTTCTGAGGCGTCTGGCTCCGTGAATATTTTTCAGGTGGACGTAGCTATAATAATTATAGCTACGTCCACCTGAAAAATATTCATCTGTGTTTTATTTTTTATTATAATAATTATAATTATAGATAGAAGTATTTCTGGAAAAAAAGAGCTTGTTCCCGGGAACAAGCTCTTTTTTTTAATAATTATTATAATAAAAAATAAAACACAGATGAATATTTTTTTTATTACCGTCATGAACTCTTTTAAATGATCATTTGGCTTACTGTTATTGCTCATAAGCTGTAGATCCCACGCCTGCCTCATGGTTTCCGCTGTTTTTGCTACACGTGGTTCGTGGTCAAAAACTTTTAGACGGAGCTCGGGAACAAGCTCTTTTTTTCCAGAAATACTTCTATCTATAATTGTGTAGCAAAAACAGCGGAAACCATGAGGCAGGCGTGGGATCTACAGCTTATGAGCAATAACAGTAAGCCAAATGATCATTTAAAAGAGTTCATGACGGTAATAAAAAAAATTATAATTATAATTATTATAATAAAAAATAAAACACAGATGACAGTCGTGACTGAAGCTAGAGGCTCAAGTAGCGGAACGACTGCCAGTGAGGATCTATTATGCTGGCGGAGCCCCCAAAAGGGGCAACCCCCGGAGGGGGATGTGGCGACGCTCCCGACCATTCCATTTCACTTCCACGTTTATCACTAAGTACGGTAGTACTTAGTATATAGGGATTGACATGTATAATAATTATACTCATTTCCACGCTTTTGTGCTCTTCCGGCCGGGTTGGACTTCGGCGACAGCGACCGGCTCCTGATCTCGCAGTCTCCGAGATTTGCGTTGGGGGAGGGGCGCAGTGTTAGGCATGCGCGGTTGTGTAGTTCACCAGTCTGTTTTTGAAAAACAACAACAATACTTCCCTTAGTACTTTCGGTGATTTTATTTATTTTATTTATTTATTTATTTTCAAGCTTTACAGTACACAATGCGATCTATAAAATAGGATGCTATAAATAAGAAATGAATGGTAATTATAAAGAAGTGTACTAAAGGAACACCAGTTTGGGAGTACTGGTGTCCTAAGATGTAGTAACTGAAGAGAAACAGGTTGTTATTGATGTACTGGAACACTTAGCGCATGGGCAAAGAAAGTGAAAAGTGCATGGATTTTGATGGGTGACCTTCTGGCGTATGGGAGCGGCTGTTAGGTAAAGTGGGGCCGTGGGAATGGTGGGAGCAATTCAGGACATTGGAGTCGAACAACAGCTACAAAGAGACGAACTGAGATCACTTGTGTAGGTAGCTATACTTACAGCTCTTTACCAGCTCAAGTGACTGACCACCAAGGTTGGATACGGTTCTTTTGCTCTTCTCTTCTTAGATATTACCATGCATTTGCACTTTTGTCTCATTGCGTTCTCAACTGACCACAACTGAATCTTGTCAATGTCATTCTGCAAGTCCAATACGTCACAATTTGTAGCAATATCCGTATAGTGTATATCATCTGCATAA
This sequence comes from Geodia barretti, assembly GCA_030341885.1. Lineage (NCBI taxonomy): Eukaryota > Metazoa > Porifera > Demospongiae > Tetractinellida > Geodiidae > Geodia > Geodia barretti. The sequence goes on from CASHTH010004523.1 coordinate 13,041, forward strand.
TATTATAGATATAGCCTCGTTACCTCTGACAGATGGATAATATTATGAGTAATATCATAGATGTATATTGAGAAGAGTAGTTGTCCAAGAACAGAGCCTTGTGGAATGCCTGAGATAACATAAGCATGTGAAGATGCCATTAAAAACTATATACGAACTGTTCACGTCGGTATAAGTAGCTATGCAACCATGTCATGATGATTGGATGTAATTGAAGTTGTTTCAGTTTAGCCAAAAGTTGGTAGTGAGGCACCTTATCAAATGCTTTCCTATATAGGTATTATAGTACCCAGATAATTCAAAGAAATTTTTGTGGTATATATGAGGAAATGTGTTTCCTCATGCTTTCCATCTCTTTTCCTCTTTCTATTAGATTGTGATTAATAATGTGGAATGAGGAAAAGCGTGTTTCCTCCTCACTTTCCTTCATGTTTGTAGTACCCAGATAATTAAGATTGGTAGTGTGAGGAAACAGTTTTCCTGTCACTTTCCGTCTCTCTTCCTCTTATATACTATCTTGGTAATAGTACTATAAACACAACATAAGGGATGTGTACTCAGCATCTCCATTATAGCACTATATAGGGCCAGTGAACACCAGCCAGAGCGCTGGGCTACGCAGTAAGAAGATTGAAGTCGGTGCCTGCCTTACCACACACACACACACACATACCCAAACTCCAAACTGTTTACAACTCTTTGCAGGTCTCCAGATGCACTCTGAAATTTGCTCCTGCTGAGCCACGAAAGCCACTTCTGCAGTCACTGTAAGCAGGACTCTCCCGCGACACGTCTGACACCTCGCATCCACCATCACACAATAGACAGTCCTTCCTTCCCTCCTCCTTCTCTGTGTCAACCCAACTTCTTGCTCAACCCATGAGTTCCTGATCTGAACTTTAACATCTGGACCCTGCGTTACTTGTCCCTGCATTACTGGCTAAACGGAGTTCTCTGGATACCTATCCTCAGACAAAGCAACAACTTCTATACGACCACCTAAAATCTGAGCCTTAACTCTGCGACCTTGCAATGTATCGAGCCTCATATCCCCCAATACATGTCCCAGAGGAGCACCCAACAACACCAGCCCCGGCCAATGTAGTCACCTGTGGCCTGCTACCCTCTCTACACATCAACCCACTCTCCAAGGTAGTTAGGTCTGACAATCTACGTGCACTCTGACCGATATGCTAACAATACATTGGTGCAGCATCTGGATTACAGAGTCAATATTTGCGTGAAGGCAAGGCAGACTTCAGAGTTAGCAAGGAGTGCGTTATATTCAGTAGATGATTGAACTTTTGCATGGGGGGAGGCCTAGGGGAAAACGACATATGCATTCTTTTCGGATGTGCAGTGGTTAATGGTCTGTGGTTGATGTGGTGCATGAGTACTGCAGTTAGTTGAGGCTGAAGACTAACGTGATGTTTGTTAAACTAGTAAAGGGTGTAATACTTAGAAATGAGGGAGGGGTTGATTGTAGTGTATAGTAGATGCGCCTTGGTTACATAATAATAGAGAGAGAGTTGGATAGGAGGAGGGAGAACGTCAATCAGCATAGGGTAATGTGTAATTTAATAATTATGTTGCAGATGCAGTTAGCCTCGCTTCTGCTCACCAAAAATGCCATGGATCCACTTTCTTATTTTGAAAGCTGCATTTTTATCTGTCTAACACACTATCCCGCATCAGCAGAACACTCGCTCAATGACGCAATTCCTCTCTTCTTAGCCTTTGTCCTTCTATATACCTACAAATAATGGCCATTGACTTCCTGTTGCGAACACAGACACGTCCGTTCGATTTGGCCGGACTAATAGCTATAATTATTTTGGCCGGATGAACGCGAACACATACTTGCGTTCAAAATCGCTTACAACCCACTCGCTGGGCTGCGTGGCCCGGTATATATCTACGTAGCTGTGTAGGAAGACAATTGACCCTGCCCGCACCACTCGCGAAATAGGGGTACACGCAGACACGTCTCTTGTCAGCTCACGGAGAGATCTATACAGCTACACTCCTGGATAGATAGCATGTGAGAGTCGATACTCGCCCTCCGTTACAACTTCTGGTGCCTGGCGCATAGCAAGAGGATCTGGTCGAAGTAAGCACGTATTGATTTGCATAGCTACTGGCTTTTTCACTTGGTTTTCACGCCATAACTCTCTAACGCAGTACTTTATTAGCCAAATCAAGCCAGTGTAGCGCTGAACCTTCGTTGCGCGTGGTGGCAGAAAACGTGTTAGCAGAGGGACGGACAGACTTAATGTAACCCATGCACGCTCGTATTCATGCGTGCATCACGTACTTATAACACACAGTTTTTTTTATTTTTTTATTTTTTTATTTCGATGAATCATACACAAATAGCAATAGGCTAGTACATGGTGCATGACTGTATACGAGAATTACATAATGAACCACTCTCTCAAAGGGGCACAACACCCGCATTCAGATGGTTCGGTCGCAATTATTTGTTACTTGCTTTGAGTTTATAGATAGCATCCACAGCAATAATGTCACTAGCTAGGTTCAGCAGAGAACTAACAGTGGTGTTCTAGTTCTGAAGGTAGGCCCTACCCCTATATGATATGCTCATGAAGCCAGCTTTTTTACCTTTCAGAACTTGCTCTTCAATCTTCTTCCATGCAGCACCAAATGAGTTGACAACAGTTATATAACCATCACTCCCCATTATCTCATATTGCTCTTCTTTGTTAGCTATGTCAACTATCTCGTAGAGCATTTGTGTTTCACTCCCACCAATTTTGACCGCAACTTGCAGTTTGCCAAAGAAGGTTACTGCTTTTTGAAGGAAGACAATCGTTTTCCTCTTTTTCCCTACTTCATCATGAAGATCATCTCTCCTATCAGACATTGTTGAAATCTCTTCTTCAATTTCGTAAATCTCTTGATTAGCTTCCGAAATTCGCTGATTTTCTCTCCGGATGTCACTCCTGGCATCTGATATCCTATCATTAGCACGACTGATTTCTCTATCCGCTTCCTTGATGGCATTAACTACTGTAGGAACTGTCACTAGTAAACTCAGAGGAAACAATACTCCCAGAACAGCTCCACCCACAGCTCCTGCAGTAGCGGCCGATTTATCACTTTCTGCTTTTCTTTTCTTGCTTTGTGCACTTCTAAGATCGCGTCCGGCATCATCGACTGCTGCTTCGTACCGGGCCTTGTTAGTTTCAATTGCCTTTATGTCTGACCTGAGTTTATTCATTTCCCTCTCCTTGTTGCCAATCTGTCGCATTAGAGACGCTTGCTCTCTTTCGATCTCGTCTCTTTCGTCTTCGAGTTGTTGTTCTTGCTGGTTTAGTTTCTCGAGCAGTATAGGTACACCTTTCCTGATCTCATCCAAATGATGCTGTGCTGTTTGGGGATCGCTTTTCACGCACGCAGTTGCTCGTGAAATGAGATCGAATCCTGCAGTGGGCATGTAGACAGCCATTGCAAAGAACTTGGGAGGACGATCTCTCAGCAATTGTTCCGGGAGAATAGCTGCACGTCGGAACGAATGCCGGATTTTATAAACGCCACCCCGCAACAAGCCGCGACCGCGCGCGCACCGCTGACCGGGAGGACTTCGGCAGCAGGGTATTTAAGCGGAAGGTGCTTCGCAGTTTTTTTCACTTTCTGACCGTCTTCGGGGCTATTGAAGAACAATCAAATCTTCTGCATTTTGAATGCGCAACAGCCATGTCCGGTCAACTTGTAAAGATCGGGGACGAGCGCTTCTCGATCAAAGAGATACCATCTAGCGGCACCGCACTTGTCCTGAAGAAAAAGGACATGATTCTTGGATCAGTCGATCTTCCTGCATTGGTTTCCGACTTGGGTCGAGTGGGGAATTGCGTCCGAATCGCATACAATGGAGTTGCAGGCTACACCAAGCTACAGATCGAAATACGACAAATTGGTGTCGATGTGACTAAGCTCTGCGATAAGTCCGCCGTGACAGTGGCGAGCTTCAAGGGGGCCTCCGAAAGCGTTCTCGGTCGTCTCAAAAGTACGTACGGGTTTCTTCTTAGTGGCTTTGAGAAAATGGCTCTGGTAACCCTCAAAGCCGTTACGCAAGTGGCGAAGGAGATGTCTTCTGCTGCCGATGAGCTCCACAAAGAATTCGATGAACAATCGAAACGAGTCGAAAAGGCTCTTAGCTCAACGATGGAGACCAAAGGATCGGAAGAAGATAGGAAAAAACAAAAAGCGGAAGAGTCGGCGAAGCTGCAAGTTGACAAAGCCAAGGCGGTGGAAGATAAAAAAACGGCCGAACAAGACTTCGAATTATACGAAGAAAAATATCAAGCAGCTGAAACGAAGCAAACGTCTTACGAGGCGAGCAGTCAAAACGTTTTAAAGAGGGTTGCCAATGCCTTTTTATCGCCCATTACCGGTGGCAACGTTTTTGACACTGAAGGAGACGTAAGGCGGGCTCAGGAGGCACGTGAAGAAAAGTTACGACATCTTGAAGAAATGAGCAAGAAGAGACAAGCGCGTAGTAACGCACTGAAAGATATCGCCGAGTTTGCGAAGAAACTCGAACAGTGTAAAGACGACAGCGAACTAGCCGATGTTGCTATAGACGCCCTTCACAGCGCCATTGGAGGTTTACAAAAGCTTTCTGCAACGATGATGAAGGCAGCCCTGTTCTGGAAACAGGTGCAAGTGCACTGCGAACGGTTGGCTCAAGAGAGGATGACGGAGTGGGTTGAAACCGCAATGACGATGGAGAAGAAAGACCGGCTGGCATTTTGGGAAGATCCCACATTTCAAGAAGAGGCGATCGGTTACTACGCTGAGTGGGTTGCCCTAGATGACGTTTGCGGGATCTATATGCAGAAAATCAAGGAGACGCAGAAGGATCTCTATGGCTATCTCACTGAGAATCCAACACTAGCTCAAGCTAGGAGCAATGTTCGTAACCTAGCTACCAAGTTTCTCAAGGAAATAGCTGCTGAGGAAAAAGCCATTGCCGCAAAAGAATCTGCTTCGCAAGAAGAAAAGAAAAAAATTGAGACCGAAGTGAAAAATAATTAACACTATTTTAGGGACATGAATGTGTGTTGTTCTGAACAGACTAGAATTTTAGCTATTAGTTAGCTATTATGTATTATACTGATATTATTGTTGCCTAGGTACCCAATCGTCTGTAAAACCCTTGTTAGAATGTATATGTATGAATTGCTACCCCAAGATTCAATGACTATGGCAGGGTCTATTTTATCTCCGCTTCCTGGTAAGAGCTATAACTCAAGTGCTCCACTCTTAGTTGATACTGTTCTTTCTTTCATCAAAGCCTTTCGTTCTAAGGGTGATGTTAAATCCCTGAAAATGCTTGTTAAAAGAGGACTTCTCTCCCAAAGAAGTTGAGGTTTTGTAAATTACACCTGTGGGAATTTTGTAGAGGCAATCTTTAAACACATGGGCTGACATTTCATGTTCGTCGTGATTCGGATATATAAAAGAAGCCAGCTGGCAGCTAACTTGGATGATACACTAAAGTACTTTGATGCTTGAGATTCTGCAAATAAGGTCCCTCCTATCTGTTGTGAAGCTTCAATCCTCCTGCGCTTATATACCTCCTCTCTCGCTAGATCCAATTGCTGAGCAAGTTAATCGTAATTCACAGTCTTTGAGTACACAGGCAAATGTCGTCGAGCGTTTGCTTTCTTCCTTCCTGGATACCAGTTCTTTTCCGTCTGTGCAATGGAGTTTTGCAACAGCAGCTTCTTCAGCACCACCTATACTCAGGTTGCCTCACCTTCTCCAGTTTCAGTACAGAAAAACACCACACCTCGATCTTCTTTGTCTGACGGTCGCGAGCTAAATGTTATTTTGTTTGGTCTGCCTGATGAAGGCTCCATTGTTGATGCCAAACAATTGTTGATGAAATGTTTGAGTTGCTCTCAGGGAAGCAACTTCATAAAAGGATATGTTTCGCCTCGGTTGGAAGTCACAGTCCTCCTCTTCCCCACCCCGTCCACTTTTGATCAAGCTGTGTACTGCCTTGGACCGTAAGCTGATTGTTTTACGTAAGAAAAAGCTGAGGGGTTTTCATATCAAGCGCCTGTTTCTTCGAGAGGATGTTGCCCCTGATCACATATTACGCCAACGGCCTTTGGCATCCTCCTCTGACAAACCTACATTGTCTTATGCCCTTGCTAACGCAGCCGATCGGTTGCTGACTGGGTCTATTGTTGCCCTTCCAACTCAGGCTGCTTCTCTGCTTAACACTGGAAACACTGGAAACATCTCTGGTTATCAGTCATCTCTGCAGGACTCTTCACGTTCCCGGTCGTATCGTTCTGCTTCACCCCATGCTAAGTCCCGCTCCGTCTCTCCTTCGTGTGTCTCTATTGCTTCCTTATCCTCCTCTTCTTCCACGACTATTATTCAGGGTAGTGAGGATATCCATGATAATGTCACTTAGATGTTGTATGTAGCTTTAACTGTAGGGGTTGGAGCAATGGTAAATTAACTCTTCAACGTTACATTGATTCTCTTGACCTTTGTTTCATCCAAGAACATTGGCTGCTTCATGATTCTGAATAGCTGCTGTCTGTGAGATTAGCTCTGATTTTTGTCGGTTGGTGTCGGTAGTATGAGTTGTGATTTGCTGTCTCGTTGTCATCCTTATGGAGGTTACCTTACAAGTTATGGGCAAACTCTTTCCTGTTTACTGCTGGGCTCCAGGGAGTTTGTCCTGTAGAGGACATCTAGCACACACTCCTTTGTCAAATGAGGGTGTTCTGTGTTCTGATGCAATAATTATTCTCCTACGTATCAACAGCTGAAGTACGCAATACAAGGGCTGGAGATGCAGCATTATCCATGAGCGAGTACTCACTGCCTGTGGCCAATACTCATTGATGTGGAGGGACACCAAAGGTTACACAGGCGTAGACAGGATAGTTTTTCACTAAGGCAGTCAGGTCAATTTTTTACTATTATTATTGTTCTCGCAGTCAAGTATTTTTTCACTGAGGCTAGCCTCGTTCTCTCTCCAAGTGCACATATTTTATGCCAATGGTTATTGTGTGCACAGAGAAGGGGAGTAAAGTTTGTGAACAAGGAGGGGGGGTGGCCAAGGTCATGCGAATAAATTGGTAGCTACATAATAAAATTCACTAAGCTATTTCAGTGCTTTACTCTCATTCTTTCCTCCTTTTTTTCATTTGCACACTCTAGTGGATCCTCCTCCAATTCGATGAAATTGAGTTGGTCTTCTGACATTACTCCCCACTCCGTGATTCTTTAGATTAGGGATGTTGTGTAATCTATTAGCTATACAGTTAATGAGTTTAAAATTAAGTGTTTTAGCCATTACTAATTAATGTTAAGTCCCAGCAGTTGCACACAGCAATAGATTCTCCATGTGCCCTCTAAGTGTGAGTCAGAGTAGAACTGAATGAGTCTTATACACAACAAAAAAACCACTGCCTATTATGACTGTCAGAGTAGACACCGATGGAGGCCATAACAGATGTCTGGTTACATCAGCTGAGCACGTGATTTTGTGCTGCCATTTGTTGTTGCATGTGAAGAGTTGACCATGTGGGGGTTGGCAGCAACCGGTTCGGGAGCCAAGTACTGAGAGTCGTAGTATCATAATTATTGAGACGACACGCAGAGAAGCAACTGCAAGTGGTTTGTCTGTCAGTGTGAGTCATTAGCCTGGTCATTTGGACTTGTGGCGGTGAAAATGTGGGTCCAAGTGTGCATGAACCGGGAGATTCGCAGTACTTCTTTTCCAAGAACCTATAGTGGCCGTAAATATTGGTTGCACAACCTCTTCTGAATGCTCAGTCGAAGCAGCAGTTGGATTAGCTATTGGGAGCTCAGCACCAAGTGGGCACCTTGCAAGTAGGTACGTTGAAGCCACGGCACTATACAACAGCTCGTCAATTTGTAGTCAGGATCCAAACTTCGACGGTTTTCCGCAAACAGACTCGGCGAGCCTCCGCTATAGCTGAAGCCACACCCTTTAACGTCCACCATATCCACCGCGCTGAGCACCGCTTGTCAAGTGAGGAGGCGATAATCTGCCGGCTCCAGACCCACCGTAAATGTCTGATCAGGTTATAAGTTGTTTTGTGTTGCCAATTATACACAATAGTAGTGTGCGGGGCTCGTTTTTGGTCCTTGTATTATAGCTAGTATGCCGCGTTACATCCCTTGTTGTGTGTGGGCTTGTACCTACGGTATGGGAGATTATCTTATACAGGTGGGTATTGATGACTTTGCCCAAGTCCAAGAGTCTCTGTGGGAGGCCAGATCAAAATGGCACAACCTTGGGACCCGACTCAAACTGGGGGTCTTTGATCTTGATTGCATCATTCTGAGCCAGGGTTTGGTATGGATGACAGTTCAACCTCATGATCAAAGGACCAGGTTGAAGAGGATGGAGCCATGCACCTGGAGAGATCTCTACGATGCTCTTAATCATCCTACTGTTAATATGCCCAGTGTTGCTAACAAACTTGCAGTGAAGTTACCAATTGGTATGTGTAAGTAGGTAATGTTCATGTGTTGTTACTTATTAAGTTATTTCATTCATTACACAGTTGTGACAAAACCAGCAGAGCGAAGTGCAGCAGCGGCAGCTAATATCTCATCTATTAGTGGAGGAGTCCAAGGTTTGTCGCACAGCATAATGATAATAATTTGTGTGCATAATAACTTAGATTTAGACTCACTACATTGCTTGGCAGCACAGTTGCTTGATGTAGTTTTCAGTGTCATTTGACTGTGTCGTGGGATGAAGCTGTTATAGAACATTCACACTGTATGTGTGTATGTTGATTCGATGGGTATGGCTGACCAGAGGAGGAATGTTTTGTTGACATCTCGTTAGCTATCATGCTTTTGTGACTTTTCCTCTCATTCTGCTTCTACATTGTATAAAGTAAAATGTTTTTGTGCCTCTATTATACAGAGTTTCAATTGTAGCCTTGCATTAATTCGAAGTGTCGTGTGTACAAGTTGGAACTGGGGCTCCTTATCATAACATCAAATTATTGATCATTAGCCAGTTTTTATAAGCTGCTGCATATTATAGTGTTGCTGAGAAAGTGCAAACCTGTTACACCTGGAATGTGGTTAGGTAACATAGATGTTTTGTGATAAAAAGTTCTAAAAACACATAAAATGGGTTATGCAATGCAATCTTTAAGAGTTACATATCATTTCATACAAGTGGAAAAATCATTTCTTCAAAATTAAAGAGATATAGGGATGGACGAAACAAGGGGTCATTACACAGCAAAGTTGCACAAAGCTACATGACACCATCCCTATATCTTTGTTCGATATTAAACTTTGCTTATAAACAATAAAACAAAGATATAGGGATGGTGTTATGACAACACTGCATTTTCAGTCACGCTTATATTCATGGGTATATTCTAGGTAGGCTACCATAGAGAAATTGCAACTGTTGAAAGTAGTAGCTAATGGGGCTGCTAGTGCCTGAAGTAGGGGCTAGAAACTGCATTCACATCGTGTATTGTCTTCAACGAGCACATGGTTGTGGTTTCTTGGGCAGGCTTTGGTAATCGGGCTACAACCTGGGGGGGACAAACAATGAAGGCCATTTGACTGAGCGCCCCACATGGCTCGCGTAACACCGCGCAGACTCTGGCAAGTTGCTCTTTGTGCAAACCAACAGCAAGCTAGCCAGGTACTGGAGGCTGAGAGTTCCTCTGCAGGTTTGCCAACTCGCCTGGTAATACGCTCAAAAGCGCATTGGACAATGCCCCTGCCTGGCGCATGCGCGCGGCTCACTGATGCTGAGTTAGCAGCAAATGGCGTTCTTCAGTGTCGACCATGGAAGAGCTCCATGATCTAACGTAGTGACTAGCGGCAAGAAAGTAACGATCGCTTGATATCCGTGCATACCTCCCGCGAAATTGGAGACCTTCAGTGAAAAAATCAGCGCTTGAACTGGTACTGGTAAGGAGATAGCGGGTTTGAACAACAAGAAGAAGAAGATGAAGAATAATTATGATGACATGAAAATCGTGAAATGCAAGAAACCTGCTTTTGTTAACCTTCACCCTCATTTCCTTGCACTCTTGTGTTGAGTGAGATCGGGGTGGTTCGACCACACCAAACCTCCTCGAACGACTGTGATGCAGGGGTAAGCATACCTACAGGGCAGTTTCGAATGAGTTCGGGGTGGTTCGACCACACTAAACGATTCTCACCGAGTTTTTAGTTGTTTTGTACGCGGATCACGTGAGATTTCACCGGTGTCATCCCTATATAGAGAGTGTACCGACTCTCTAATACACACAGGAAGTTACTTAGAAAAGCACAATGGTTACTACGAGTAGAGTAAACAGAAGCCACACACAGGAGGGCATGCACTCTTATTGCGCCTCCCACTAATGTTCGTATAATGTGTAGCCATTTCTTCACATTGTGAACGCATGAAGTAAAAATAGGGTTTTTGGATGTTTCCCTGTGTACGTGAGCATAGCACGAGCCATACACGGGCGGAGGGGGAATCCCCTCACGTAGAGCGCAATGGGGTTGCGCTTAATGCTCTTGCGTGGTTCTGGTTCGGCCAATCGTCGCCATGTCGGGCGTGCAAACTCTCTATTCATTATACTACGTAATTCATTCACAAACTCAAACTTGTCCCTGTGTGTCATAGCTAACCCATATGTTTACTTGATGGGTTCACATTTTATTTTGGTCAGACAAAAATTATTGTGACCCTTTTGGCGCTCGAAAAGTATCTCTCTTGCAAAATAAATCCCATATGTGGTGTATTTGAGGAGATGAATCATTAATTATTCATAAGAATGCCTTATGGCTGACTGAACTGTTTTCTCTCTAATAGAGTCAGGGCAGTAATCGAGGTATATACAAGGGCCACGAGGCTATGAATGTCTTTCTGTCAAATGATGTGGAGTGCTGATATCTGGGGGGAGGCTGCTTCCTCCTGCCCCCATGGCATTACCTAATACCCCATAGTATTATCAAGTAAATAAAAAATGCGTAATAAAAAAGTGCGTATTAAAAAAGTGTGGAATATAGGGATGCCATAAAAAGCAAGGAGATAAGACAGGGATGATCTGTTACATCTTCAAACTGACATTTCTTGCTCATGTAAATTTTACTCCACACAAGCCCTATATTGTCGCCACTCTTACTCATGACATGAGTTTTGAATAGTGTAGTGTGAAGACTGGCAAACGAATTCTGTAAGGAAAGCAGCATTGTAAATAGTTGAGCGAACATTGACTCTCACGATTCAAAACAGAGGACCTGTCAGAGAGGGCATTTGCTACCAGTCTTACGTGCATAGGAAACGAGTCATAGCTGCACATCATACGATAGAGATCACTCGTGCTTTGCGACAATATAGGGCTTGTGTGGAGTAAAATTTACAACAGCAAGAAATGTCAGTGTGAAGATGTAGCAATCATCCCTTTGTACTACTGCATCACGTGCCCAGGTCATTCCTGTTTTGTCTCCTTGCTTTTTATGGCATCCCTATATTCCACACTTTTTTAATTCGCAGGATGTTTTATTTACTTGTCTCCTTTCCTTTTATACGTCATGCACATACATTGGGGCATAATGTCCATATAAAAAGTAACATGTATTTATTGCCTCGGTCTGTTAGTCGTCATCTACATTTTTACTTCACTTCCAAAGTAGATAAGTGTTAAAAGTTAAGGAAAAACAACACTAAATTGCCTTAGGCTGTTTGTTGTTGTTTACAAACTTGTAAGTCATGTTTCAATGAACTCTCATCAGTGTCCCAAGTTTCATTCTTAGAGGACCCACAATAAGCAAGTTATAGGCACAAACATCATTTACAAGTATTCATTGCCTGTGGCCATTTGTTGTTGTTTACTAACTTGTAATTTCTGTTTCGGTGAACTCTTATCATGGAACATCAGTGTACCAATTTTCATTGTTAGAGGTCCCACCATAAGCAAATTGTAGGCAATAATAATAGTTTACAAGTTGTTATTGCCTGAGGCTGTTTGTTGTTGTTTACAAACTTGTAATTTCTGTTTCGATGAACTCTTATCGTCAAACATCAGTGTACCAATTTCATTGTTAGAGATCCCACCATAAGCAAGTTATAGGCAATAGTAATAGTTTACAAGTTTTTATTGCCTGAGGTTGTTTGTTGTTGTTTACAAACTTGTAATGTTTACAATTTGATACTAATGTTGGGTTGCACGTGTTTACAAAGTTGTATCGCTCTGGGTATAGCTTTACACCCAGTTACACACTTTATTGTCTCTATCATGTATTGCTGGGTTAGTGTTGTTGTTTACATGGTAAACAAATTGTTTCGAAGAAATAAAAATGCTCTTTCAGAACTGTCATGGATTCCAATATCTGTGCAAAGTTTGTTCATATGCATAATTCTCTTACCCTTATCATTACCCAGTTTTTGAGATATGCTTGTCTAAACTGAACAACAACAGCAACACAACAATGTAAAGCACTAAAGTGCAAACCCTCGGCGAACTGCGCATGCGCGGTACCACTAATTGATGGGCTGGGCTTTTTATTTACTCACGGAGAGTCTGGCATGGCTAGCTACAGTAGTAGATAGATAGCATGTGGAGTGATACATGCCGCGTTGTGACTTCTTGTGCGGACACGTGTCGAGGTAAGCCTGTGCTAATTGCATATATATCTCCTTGACTTGCTTTCACGCATAACTTCGCAACGCAGCAGTGGTACATCAAAGTCACTAAATAAAGCCAGTGTGGCACTGACCCCGTTGGTATCGCTTCTTGTTGCGCGTAGCGGGAGAAAACGTGGTAACAGACAGACAGACGGACGGACGGATGGAATGACAAACCAAGTACTATAACTCTCGCTGCGCATGCGCGCCGAGGGTTACAACAAGAAGAAGAAAATTGAAAAGTGAATTTTTTGAATAAATCAAGTACCGATTATGCGATTTAAGTTATTTCTTGGATACATGCTCTTTGTGACGATACAAGTTAGTCTGATCATGTGTCAAATGCTTGAAACTGAAAGTGAGACATGAAAATCTCAAATGTATTGACATAATGCAGGACAACCTGTGTCATCCTTATATACTAAGTACTACCGTACTTAGTGATATGTGAATGAATGGTTCCAATGATGCCATCATATATCCGAGTCGTTTTTCTACCTCATTTATTCATGAGGGTTATGATGCTATAATGCACAATAAGTTAGGGCTGCAGCTCAACTTTCAGTGTAATGAGGGCATCTTAACCCAGAGATCTGAGGCATGATAGCTTGTGATGTCAGTTACCCCTTATTGATCGTGAGAAACACCCCCAGCCCAATCTTGCAGGCCAAATCACCTTGCGAATTAAATCACGAAACTACTTCTCTTTTATTAAGGTTAGATAACTGGAAAAGTTTACATTTATGACTTCTGAACGCTGTGGTACCATGCTAATCAGAGCGTCGGTAGATAGGAATGGTACGAGCAAAATCTCACGTGATCTTGGTACCAACGGCCGTGGGATTCGTTCTAGTATATAATTGTTCTTCATCTTCCGGTTTCTTCTTTAGTAAACCCGCTATCTCCTTACTGAAAATAGTTGAAGCGCTGATGTTTTTACTAAACATCTCCAGATTTGCCTTAGGTGTGCACGGACATCAAGTGGTCATTTTTCTCCTCCCCTTAGACGTCCCTGGTAGATCTTCACGGTACAAACAGCCTCAGGTTACTTGAACTCTCCTCCATTCGACGACATTCGCTGCAATCTTCGGTGACTGACCGAGGCTGTACCTCTTCCCAATCTTCATGGTTCGAAGGTGCAACTTGGAAATAAGCTAGGATTGCTCGTGCAGATACTGCTGCATGCCAGCTGCCTTGGACCACGACTGACGAGCTGAAAGCATAAGGTAAGTATACCGTTCTGCTCACCTACATGCTCACTGTTCTGGCAATATACAGTACGCATGTAACGGCGACAGTAGATCCGCTGCTTCACGAAAGGAAAGCTGTGTGCTGACGGCACGTTATGCAGCCCGAACATCGCGGGCAAATCCCAAGTTGAGTCGCTCCCGCTCACCAACAATGTTCAACATTCTTCTAGTACTATACAAAAGAAGTAATGCTGCTGCACCTCCTCTTGGGGTATACAAAGAGACCTTTTGTCCCACACATTATTCTGTCCCACATCAACATAGCATTTGGTTGTTCTATAGCAAGAATAACATAATGTTTTTGGTGCACTATACTATAATAGATAAAGAAATCACCGAGACGAGAGAAAAGATCGATCAGTTACAGAAAGAATACATCGATATCTCCGTTTGTGCTGCTGAAGAGTTTAGCAGTAGTGTTGCAGTAAAAAACCTACGCTACTCCCTCCTCTGCCTTCCGCTAATCTCAAAAAAGAGCACAAAAGGTTCCTTCGGGAAGCAAAAGCTGAATCAAAGAAGCTGAATCAACCGATGAAGTAATGTATATTATTGGGGGAGCACCATCACTACCTCCACTACCCCTGTTGAAGTATGTCATAGATCTCTATGGAAGTGCTAATCTGAAAGAAAAAATAGCAGATTATGCAAAGCAGGTGGAAATTTTAGAAAAGAAACAAGGCTCGAAGTGTTTTCACAAGTTTGCGCTGATGAGCCAGAAGATATCAACGGAAGGTTCACCACGATGGTTAGCAAGCACCAAATGGACTGGAGAACCGCTACACTGGAAGATGTTGAGAAGTTTCGCATTCAAGTCTGCCGGGAGCTGTCCTTGTATGACTTCTCCCTCAACCTCGTGAAAGTGGCTCGAGGGTGTGTGGAGGTGACATGGCGGGTTCCTCGTTCTCTGGTGACCTACATCCAGAACTCTGTCAAGCCCAGCAGTCAGAGCATGATGGAGCATCACGTCACCACTCTCACCATTGACGGATTCATCGTCTACGACTCCTCTTTCGGTATAGTATGTTCTATTGTACTGTATAGTGAGTTTATACTTTACTCATTTACAGCCATGCAGTTGGAGTGGAAGGTGATTCGACTAGGGCTTCAGGCTATTGATACCAATTACAGCTACCTGTTGGAGGAGATGTCACCAGATGAAGTAGTTCCACACCTGGTACAACGAAGGCTGCTGACACAGCCACAAGGAGAAGAAGTTTGGGCAAAGAGCAGTCAACTAGAGAAAGTACATATAATAGTAGATGCACTCCGAGAGGCTAAGAATATAGTTGTGGGATGTTCCCAACATTCTGTATGGCTTTGGCTAATGCAGGACAGTTACATGTTTCAGAGAGACTCCGTAACAGTGAGTTCCTAAAACATTATACATACATCAGTCAAGGTCCTTCATTCTCAGAGTTCCAGAGTCTCCTGAAGGGTGAGGCAGTCTCCCACCAACAAGAGGAAGATGAAGTCATGATCTCTGGAGAGTCAAGTACCCAGCCCTCTCCTCCTCCTCCAGATAGCCACCTCGTCACTGCTCAATTGGAGGGTTCTACCCTCACAAGAGCACAGTACAACACCATACACAGCCTCACCAGCTCCCTACTCTGTATCCCCACTGGTGATCTGGTGTATGATGGCCACACCCTCAATCCTCTCACTCTTCACTGGCACTACTGTTATTGGTTGGAGGTTAATTTCTCTCTCTCATTACACTGCAATGGCACAGGAGGGTATTAGAAAATTCTTGTGAATGGAGAGAGATTATCATTCTTCATTTAAATGTAAGTGAAACATTTGTATACACTCTGTGCCATCACTGGTAGCCCATGTATACACAGGAGATCGGTCTTCTCAATGCTGCATATGATGGGGATATAAAGTCATTGGATTATGCTCTGGGAGCTGGAGTGCCAGTTGATTGTCGGATTAGTGTAAGACAGTAGTGTAAATCTGAGTTCTTTCTCTGACTCAGAAATAATATGGCACTCAATTCAACACTACTTTTTTGGCTGGCAGTCACTTGCTGTACGCTCACTATAGCTTGTGTGGGGGAGTCGAGCCCACCCACTGTCTAAGTAACACATAATACATGCACCTGGCAGCTGGAGGTAGCAGTAATGGCTTCGTTAGCTGTGTACCCTCTACAGCTATGGTAGCTTTTGTTTTGCGGTAAAAGTTAAGATTGTAGTCCATGACTAATTGGTGTGAGTTTGAAGGTCTCTACCCTTATTAGGAAAGTTGTAGGTCAGTTTAATGAAAAGAAGAAGAATATGGCACATATTGTAAGATCGCGGATGTGATACTTCTCATGCAACAATTCTAGGGCACATTATGGACACTTGGACACAGAAGAGGACCTGGAAAAATATGTGGAGTGAGCCTGTGTTTTATAGGCAGGTCACGTGGGCATTCCTATATAGAGTGCTACTGACACCCTTGATAATCATATACTCTGTTTGTCACATCAGAATGGGAAGAGTTCACTGATGTATGCATCTCTGAATGGACATGCGGAGGTGGTGGACAAGTTATTACAACATGGAGCCACAGTAGACCTACAAAAAGAGGTACACACACTATATGTACATACGCAATGCAAGCAAACGCCTGTGCAAAACGCAATCTTAGAACAATGAGGTGAAGGGAACATGCGTACTTCATACTATGAGCTCTCTGAAAAAGTCTGTCGTCTAGGTCAGGTGCACGATCAGCAACACAACAGATTGCTTATCAGTTACATATACATGTAGCATCCATCATTTTCAAAATAGCATAGAAACATGTGGCTTCATTGCTTGAGAAGCCAGCCCCAATGTCTTTATTTTTACCCGAAAATGCCCATGTTATATAGCTCCGCTCACCATAGCTTTACATATGTACTATATTGGTGACGATTAGGATCATTATCTATGGTTTGTCCGTCTGTTATCACGTTTTCTGCAACCACGCACAACGGGACAGCAAAAGAGCGATACCAAAAGGTTCAGTGCTACACTGGCTTGATTTGGCGAATTTCGTAAAAGTACTGCGTTCCAGATAGGCCTTGACACATTATGCTCAAAATTTCCCAAATTATTCTATTCCCTTATGCTCTCAAATAGTGCCCATTATTCTCATGAAGCTAGCCTATTATGAAAACATCATTATTGTGACACAGAAATAATATAATCCTCGAGGGATGATCTTTGCTGATGGTTGAAGGAGTTTTCGAGAATAGAGAATGCTCACTCGGCCGCTGCAGAAGACGGCTGCACTAGCAGAAGTAGTTGGAAAGCGTTAGTTTCTGAAGCTTCACTCGTGCTGCTAGTAGTAGCCATGCCCACGTCACGTGCAATGTTCTAGCAAATGCCCACCTGGACTGCAGGTATGCGCGTACGCACACATAGCTAATTTCTAACCTATTATTCTCACTGAGCTATAATTTTTGCTGATTATTCCAGCATAATTCCAATAAGCTTATTACCCCTATTATTCCCAAAATTATGCTGGCATAATGTGTCAAGGCCTAGTTCCAGACTTATGGCGTGAAAACCAACTGAAACTACGATTCAGATTGGCTTATCATGGATACTGAATCAAAACCGTTTTTGCCAAATTCATTACCTACTTCTCTGTGTGTCACGTCAGGATGGGTGGAGTTCACTGATGTACACATCTCTGAATGGACATGTGGAGGTGGTGGACAAGTTATTACAACATGGAGCCACAGTAGATCTTAAACATAAGGTGTATATCAATTGCAAAACACTATTGAGTAAATGTTAAGTGACCACATGAGAAAGGTTAATCATGTCTACTCAATGCAAAAGGACGATTTCAGCGTCAGGCTTAGCATGGCATGATAATACTCTCTATAGATGATAAAACTACTATTCAGATTAGCTTATCATGGCTACTAAATCAAAATAGTTTTTTGCCAAATTCATTACCTACTACTCTGTGTGTCATGTCAGAATGGGTGGAGTTCACTGATGGTGGCATCTGGAAATGGACATGTGGAGGTGGTGGACAAGTTATTACAACATGGAGCCACAGTAGACCTGCAAAAAGAGGTACACACACTATTTAGTACATACACAATGCAAAGCACCGCAAACGTGTGTGCAAAACGTAATCTCAAACAGTGAAGTGAAGGGAACATGAAAAAACATGTTTATCGCATACTAGCTAAATGTATAATATCGAGAAAGAACCTCCCCCACCCAAGCACCCAAAACACAGACAATAACATACCCAAGCATACAAAAACACAGACAATAACATATAAAGAGAAAGACATGCATACTTCATACAATGAGCTCTCTGAAAAAGTCTGTCGTCTAGGTCAGGTGCACGATCAGCAACACAGCAGATTGCATTCCGTTTTATTAGTTACATATACATGTAGCATCCATCATTTTGAAATAGCATAGAAACATGTAGCTTCATTGCTTGAGAAGCCAGCCCAATGTCTTTCTTTTTACCTGAAAATGCCCATGGCATATAGCTCCGCTCACCACAGCTTTACATATGTACTATATTGGTGGCGATTAGGATCATTATCTATGATTTGTCCGTCTGTTACCACGTTTTCTGCCACCACGCGCAACGGGACAACAAAAGAGCGATACCAAAAGGTTCAGCGCTACACTGGCTTGATTTAAAATTTGCAAAAGTACGATTTCAGCGTCGGATTTAGCATGGCATAATACGTATGTACTGGTTTTAGTATAATACTCTCTATAAAACCACCTAGATGATAAAACTACGATTCAGATTGGCTTATCATGGATACTGAATCAAAACCGTTTATTTTTTCCTTACCTACTACTCTGTGTGTCACGTCAGAATGGGTGGAGTTCACTGATGGCTGCATCTCGGAATGGACATGTGGAGGTGGTGGACAAGTTATTACAACATGGAGCCACAGTAGACCTGCAAAAAGAGGTATATGTACATACGCAATGCAAGCAAACGCGTGTACAAAACGTAATCTCACAACATGAGGTGAAGGTAACATACATACTTCATACTATGAGCTCTCTGAAAAAGTCTGTCGTCTAGGTCAGGTGCGCGATCAGCAACACAGCAGATTGCATTCTGTTACATATCAGAGAGTCGGTAGACTCTCTATATAGGGATGACGCGGGTGAAATCTCACGTGATCCGCGTACAAAACGACTAAAAACTCGCTGAGAATCACTCCCTAGGCCTTCAAAACATACTAGCAATAGTCTACGGGCACATATCTACCTATACATGTCCCCCAAGACCTCATACCCACCTTCAGTCGTCCACGCGAGAATTCGCTCTTACGCGATTTCACGATTTTGGTGTCATCATATTCTTCTTCTTCTTCTTCTTCTTCTTCTTTAGACCCGCTTTCTCCTTACTGGAACAAGTTGAAGCGCTAATTTTTTCACTGAACGTCTCCAATTTCGCCCGAGGTGTGCACGGACATCAAGCGATCGGTTCTTTCTCGCCGCTAGTCACTACGGTAGATCATGGAGCTCTTCCAAGGTCGACACTGAACAACGCCATTTGCTGCTAACTCAGCATCAGTGAGCCGCGCGCATGCGCAAGGCAGGGGCGTTGTCCACCACATGCGCTTGCGAGCGTATACCAGGGGAGTTGGCAGACCTGCAGAGGAACTGTCAGCCTCCAGTATATACCTTCTGTAAGTAAGTGTGCACATTTGCAACTGGCTAGCTTGCTGTTGATTTGCACGAAGAGCAACTTGCCAGAGTCTGCGCGGTGTTACGCGAGCCTTGCGGGGCGTCCAGTCCACCGGCCCCCAAGGTTTGTAGCCTGATTACCAAAGCCTGCCCATGAAACCACAACCATGTGCAATAATCTAATTACATCCGTGTTGAAGACGAGGTGAATGTGGTATCCAGCCCCTGCTTCAGGCACTAGCAGCCCCATTAGCTACTACTACAGTTACAATTTGTCTATAGTAGCCTATCTACAACATACCCATGAACATCACAGTGACTGTAGCAATAAATGTAGTGTTGTCATAAGCTGTTAAAAAATAATGGAAACAAGTGGAAAAATCATTTCTTCAAAATGAAAGGGGGATATAGGGATGGCTTGAAGCACCAAAAAGGAAGAAACAAGGGGTCATCACACAGCAAAGTTGCACAAAGCTACATGACACCATCCCTATATCGTTGTTTTATTGTTTATAAGCAAAGTTTAATATCGAACAAAGATATAGGGATGGTGTCATGTAGCTTTGTGCAACTTTGCTGTGTGATGACCCCTTGTTTCTTCCTTTTTGGTGCTTCAAACCATCCCTATATCCCCCTTTCATTTTGAAGAAATGATTTTTCCACTTGTACATGTAGTATCCATCATTTTCAAAATAAGCATAGAAACATGTGGATTCATTGCTTGAGAAGCCAGTGTATTTATTTTTACCCGAAGATGCCCATGGTATATAGCTCCGCTCACCACAGCTTTACATATGTACTATATTGGTGACGATTAGGATCATTATCTATGGTTTGTTCATCTGTTACCACGTTTTCTGCCACCACGCGCAACGGGACAACAAAACAGTGATACCAAAAGGTTTAGCGCTGGCTTGATTTAAAATTTAGTGAATTTCGTAAAAGTACAGCGTTCCAGACTTATGGCGTGAAAACCAACTGAAACTACGAACCGTTTATTTTTTCCTTACCTACTACTCTGTGTGTCACGTCAGAATGGGTGGAGTTCACTGATGGCTGCATCTCAGAATAGACATGTGGAGGTGGTGGACAAGTTAATACAACATGGAGCCACAGTAGATCTGCAGGATGAGGTAATGAACACATTTCTTTCACTGATTACCTTGTAGTTGGGTGGCTGTGAATACAATTCTATGTGAAGAATGGTTAAAAAAGCTTCTCGTTTATTCACAAGTTCCATTACTTTTCTATGTGCTAGGATGGGTGGAGTTCGCTGATTTTGGCATCTTACAAAGGACATGTCAAAGTTGTGGAGAAGTTACTGGAGCATGGAGCAAAATTAGAGAACATTACCAAAGTACGTACGTATACTGCACATCCCATTAGTGGTGTTAACGTGTATCGACTCCCGCATGCTTTCTACTACCGTAGCTAGCCTGTGTCAGACTCTACGCGAACTACTACTACTAAGACCACGAGTAAATGCATACTATGGCCCAACCCATCAATTAGCCGTATCGCGCAAGCGCAGTTCGTCGAGGGTTTTCACTTCAGTGCTTTGTTTATTACTACAGTATGAGGACTCGGCACTTATAAAGGCTTGTTATAACAACGACTTGACCACGGCTTCAGTCCTTCTCAGAGCTGGTGCCTACCCAAATGGCTGCAACAAGGTATTGCCTCTATCAGTCCCTATGTTTTGCCAGCTTGTTCATACTATTCCTCCCAGTTTGGACAGACTCCACTGCTGTTGGCTGTAAGAAAGAACAATGTGGCAATGGTCAAGGAATTGATATGGGCAGGAGTTGATGTTAACAAATTGGAGCAGGTATTAATTTTATGTTGGTTGAGTTGTAGGATTAACCCTCACCTCCACATAAGGTTTCCTCTAAACTTACCTTACCTCTGAAGGAACCTCTGAACAAAGGAAAATAACTTTTTAGAGAGGTCGTCCCAGAGGTCAATTAATGGGGTTGAAACAAGTGTCCTTTGTAGAGTAGGTATATTAGAGAGGTCATCCCTATCTTGGAGGGTCCCTTATCAGAGGTTCCACTGTATAGTTGTTTGGTCTGTCATTTACCATGTTTTATGCCACCATTTTCTACATACGACTTCAATGGCACATTGCCTTTTTCCTTCATAGGAAGGACTTTCTGCTTTGATGATGTGTTGTGATGATGGAAATTCAAAGATGGCAAAACTGCTACTTGGTTATCAGGCTAATCCTGACCTCCAGCAATCAGTAAAGTTCCTAATATTATTGTTGAGATTGATTGACAATATTATGACAAGCCTATTGTGTAATTCAGGAAACTGGATACACAGCTCTGATGTTTGCCTGCAAGTGTGGTCATCTAGACACAGTAATGGTTCTCATGGAACACGGAGCCGATGCAAAGATTAGGAATGTGGTATGTCACACAGCCTTCTATATTTAATTTAAAGATTTTCATAAATGTAGGAGGAGGGCATCACAGCATCTGATGTGGCATCAGCCAATGAATTTTGGGATTTGTGTGCCGTAATTGAACTAATGGAGCCACAAGCTACAGCTGATATCATAGAGGTTAGTTTACGTGCAATGCTAAAATTGTGACAACAGGTAAGTTTGATCAGCAAAATGTTCATGTGTCTCTGTATTAGGTTTATGGTAGTGAAGATGTTAGATAATTATGTTCAAAAACATTATTCTCGTTTCATACAGCACCCTGACACCTCTCTGATGAAAGAAACAGTGGATGAAGTGGTCAAAAGGTTCCATGCTCAGATGGATCATGTCCCGTCGTTATCCCTGTATGACAGTGACAAAGATGTGGCCCTCAAAGCCCCAACAGCATATTTTAAACATCATCACACATGATTTGTGTGTACTGTGCATTGATCCATATCCTCTTCCAATGCATGGCACCTGCTGAATCCTTCACTCTTATCCTACATTTTAATGCCTTGTGCAATGGCTTCCTCCATTACATAAGGTGCAGTATGTTGAACCTACAACTACAAGGCTGGAGCTGTGCGCGATCAGGGGGGGTAGGACAAGCTTGGGTAGTTACGTAAGAACCACATGACAAAAACGCGTGTTCCATACATGCCAATGCTCATAAGCGTTGTATTGGAAGTATGCATAGTAAGCGATATGGTTTACAAAAGAGGGAGGGAAGTCTGAGGACATGGGCTGGTACTCGCCCTCGTGCCCACGTCCCTGCAAAACACCGTTACCAAGTCTCAAGACAAACAGGCTATTGAAAAGTGCCTCTCTCTTTCCTTCTTCCCTCTCCTATGCCAGAAACCGTTGTAGAAACTGTATGATCGACACAAAGCACAAGTTATTAGCGGATTTTCTTCACGGAATTGTACAAAGGTATCTGTGGAGTAGCTAGGCTACAACAATTTGGTGCGTGGCTTGGCCTAATGCTATCCACTGTCTACTGCTCATAGCTTGCTGTATTTGTGCAGCAATTGGAACATTTAAATAGCCTGACTTGAGACAAATGGTCTCGTAGACTGGAGTGGAAAGTCAAGGCCAGATGCTAAACGCTTCACTGGAAGAAAAAAGTCGCAAGCTTAGGCACTCCCATTCATAAGCTGCTAGCAAAAAACGAGTTGTGGTTCCACCAAGATTTTTGATCTTCTAAGGTGCCTCCTTCACTCTGTCAAGAGAAAAAAAGGCACAGCCTAGATTGCTGAATATTCCTTGAAAATTGGTTGAACGATATATTCGGGAGTGCTGATTCAGAAATTGCTCACACGTGATCGCATGCGCATGCACCTCCCCCCGGCCGGCCGCGTGCCCAGACCCCGCCCTCAAGAGAGGAAAAGGGTCTGGTGACTACTGACCGATTTCTTCGTTGTGCTGATTCATCATTGTCGAGTGCATGCGCAGAAAAGCCCGTTTTACAGACTGTCAAAAGGTTCCATGCTCAGATGGATCATGACCCATTGTTATCACTGTATGACAGCGACAAAGATGTGGTCAAAGTCCCTACAGCAGGTTTTAAACATCATCATACATCCAGGGCCGGCGTCGCCGGCACGGCCGGTCCGGTTTTGGCCGGACCACTTTTCAAAAGTCAAAAGTTCATGAGATAGCCCTTCGGGGAGAACAAGTACAAAAAATGGGTTACAGGAAGTGGAATACACAAACCACAAATTGATACATGGAGAAACTAAAGGATCCGTGGTCAGGTTTGTAGAGGTATAGGTGAGAAACAGTCACAGATCTGTCGGCGGCGCAAACCAAAGGGGCTACCCATCCCGCCATGACATCCAACAACCGCCAGATGCCACTTTTATGTTGGTTGCGCATGCGCATGCGCTCGTGATGATGAAGAGGATGTGTGGCGCCCGGCCGCTGCAACGATCTCTCGTCGGATCGGCGCGGCGGGGACAGCGTTAAAGATAATGGCCAGCGGTGCCACCTCGCAGCCTTTACAAGTTGTTGATCTTCTGCCAGCTCTTCACCAGCCGTCCCCATCGTTCATTTTTCCCAAGCACTCTTTTAGTGTTGTTTTGATGTCGTTTCAGCAGACCTGGTTCCGACAATGACCATGGTTAAATTTGACTATCTAGGCCCGGAAAGAGGCCACATTATCGCACCAGAAACACGATCAGAATATCCTAAATTTCAAACTTTTCCTGGGGAACATGCCCCCAGACCCCCCTAGTGCTCACGCCGCGCTTCGCGCGCTTCATCACGCTCCAGTTGGCCTGAGCACTCAAAAATTTATTTCTCCGGCACTGCATACTGTGCATTGATCCATATCCTCTTCGAATGAATGGCACCTGCTGAATTTATCTTACATTTCAACACCTTATGCAATGGCTTCTTCCAACATCCTGCGCTGTAAGTAGAACCTATATACAACTATATACAAAGCTAGAGCTGTGCGCAAAGTCCGAGTCCAACCCCACCCAATATATAGAGTGCATTCATCCCAGGCTCAGCATCAATGCTCTCCAGCTCATGGGCATCCAGCTTGAGTCGGGTTCCAATGTTATCCCATTTTGATCTGGCGGCCCACAGAGCCTCTTGGACTTCGGAAAAGTCTTCAATGCCCAACTGGAAGAATATTGGATTGTATAGCTAGCTAGGTATAGAACATGCCCCGCCCTCAAAATGTTGCTCTTGTAAAAAGCATATAAAAGCCGTCATGACCAACACCCGCCTACCTGATCAGACATGGTCAAGATAAGCGATCACGACGTCGATGCTACTGGCAGTCTTCGTGATCCCAGCGGGGTAGAAGCTTCCTCCGTGTGTACGGATGGGTGCGACTGTGCACTGTCAGCAGCAAATTATGCGCGTGCGCGCGCTGAGTCTTGACAAGAAGTTCAACCTCATGATCAAGACCAGGTTTAAGAAGATTGAGCCATGCACCTGGAGAATTCTCTACAATGCATTAAATCACCCTACTGTTGCCATGTCTGATGTGGCAAATAAGCTTTCAGCAAAGCTAACAACTGGTAGGTTGAGTATATACCTAATGTCAGTATCCTGATGCAATAGTTATTCTCAACAGCTGAAGTACCAAATACAATGGCTGGAGATGCAGCATTATCCATGAGCAGTACATCAGTGCAGACTGTGGCCAATACCTCATTTGCAAGTGGAGACACCAAAGGTTACACAAGCGTAGACAGGATTATTTTCACTGAGGCAGTCAGCAATTTTACTATCCATTGTTCTCGCAGTCAAGTGTTTTTTGACTGAGGCAGCCGCTAGCCTCGTTCTCTCTCCAAGTGCACATATTTTATGCCACAGGTTAATGTGTGCACAGAGAGGGGGGATAAAGTTTGTGCAGGCGAAGGGGCTGGGGGGTAGGGCAAAGGTCATGCGAATAAATTATGTGCGTGGAGAGGGGGAGCAAAATAAATTGAGGGAGAACCTAGGAACGAGGCCAGCAATGTCTCTAACACCAGTGGGTTTACTATTGAGCAAAAAGTAGGGGTTGGAATCCAAGGATTTTTATGTCTCTCCCTTCTCCCTGCAAGCCAGTATTAGTAATCACTGGCTTGTATTAAAGTTTTGGACTGAAAATGATTATGGCCAGTGTTTGTCCATTCACACTGTGGGGGGATGAGTAGGTATCTCAGAGGACGAGTACTCAGTCCAGCATTGCCCCAGACATTACTCGCTTTATCGTTGCTAGCCTAAGCAAGAAACTGGCTTTAGCTAGACCATGTAGTTTGGCCCACAAGATCATCTGTGCTATGCATATTTTACCTTATTGCAGGGGCTAAGTTCATGCTGCCGTTATACATGCACACATCCATTTGTAACAAGGGTATTTAGTGCTTTCCGTTTTACCATTGTTATCATTAGACCAAGAAGTAAAAATGACAAAAGGATAGATTGATAAGTTGCAGAAGGAATACATTGACTTATCCGTTTGTGCTGCTAAAGAAATGGTTAAGAATGTGCCCGTGTGAGGAATTTGCGTTACTCCCTCCTCTGTCTTCCATCTAATCTCAAAAAAGAACACAAAAGGTTCCTCAGGGAAGCAAAGGCTGATATTAAAAAGCAGTATCAACAAATGAAATAATGTACGTGGTCGGTTCGTGTTATTAGCGAACACTATGACTACCTCGACTACACATAGTACACAGTAGCTGAGTAACTGCGAATGAACGCCGTGATGTGGCCATCCATTAATTATCGAAGATTGTAATCGCAGTTGATGACAGTGTCGTGGGTGAATCTAAACACAAGAATTTGGTATTTTCCCCTTGTAGCCAGGATCAAAGTATTGGGACTTGTGGCTCCTTATGAATGAGTGATCCATTAGCCAGTGTAATAATTATTATGGTTGAGTGTATAATATTATACCTACATGGATACAGCATGGCTGTGTATAGGTTTACCCCATAATTTTGACATTCCGTAAGTGATAGATGGATAAACGGAAGGTTCTTCTTGTACGGGCCAAGTTTACATTTTTGCGTTCTAGCCTAAGAATCAATCTTGCGTACTACTAGATAAAGAAAATGTCACCGAGACGAGAGAAAAGAGCACATTTTTTATGCCAAAGGTTATACATATAGAATGTGTGTGTGTAGAGGGGGCAGCCTAGTAACTAGGCTAGTAACCACCACGTTTGTCTCTAACACCAGTGGGCTTACTAAAAAGTAGGGTCTGAATCCAAGGAATTATGTCTGTCCCCTTTTCCCTCGCCTTCTGACTTCATCTGGCAGGTCACCGCCAAACCAGTAGTAATCACAGCTCTATGCTGGCTTGTATTAAAGGTTTGGACTGAAAATAATGATGGCCAGTGTTTGCCGTCACACTATGTGAGTGGTATCTCAGAGGACGGGGAGGGAGTACTCAGGCCAGCATTGCCACCAGATGGTACTCGCTTTATCGCTGCCAACCTAAGCAAGAAACTGGCTTTAGCTAGACCATGTAGTGTGGCTCATCTGTGCTATGCATATTTTACCTTATTGCAGGTGCTAAGTTCATGCTGCCATTTTACGTGCACACATTCCCTTTGTAACAAGGGTATTTAGTATTTTCATTTTACCATTGTTATCATTAGACCAAGAAGTAAAAATGACAAAGGAAAGATTGATTAGTTGCAGAAAGAATACATTGGCTTAATCCATTTGTGCTGCTAAAGAAATGGTTAAGAGCGTCGCCGTTGAGAATTTGCGTTACTCCCTCCTCTGTCTTCCGTCTAATCTCAAAAAAGAGCACAAAAGGTTCCTCGGGGAAGCAAAGGCTGATATCAAAGAAGATTAGAGAACGACCTTGTTTTCAGTGGCGCATGCATCATGAACACCTGTGATAAATTTTTAGGTTTTGGAATCCCAAACACAAAAGCCTGTCTACCTACAACCGTTTTCTCCTTTCCTTATGTGTGTCGTGCATGCGCGTATAACAGGGCGGAGTCCCTGAAAGGAGCTGGACTTCCGCGATAGCGGCTCCTGACCTCTCAGTCTCTGAGATCAGCGTTGAGGGAGAGGGCACAGTAGTAGCCATACTGAGTGAGAGTTTACTGTGCCACAGCACAGTGGTTTGAGGCTTGCCTTTGTGTTGTGTTGTGTTGTAGATTCGAACCACTACCAGCTGAGTTGCCCATGGTAGCTCAGTTGTAGAGTGCTCGCCTAGAGTGCAGAGTGTCGTGGGTTGAAGGGCAGCTTTTTCTTTTTCCTTGGAAAAAAGAGTTGTCCTGGGTGTAGTTGACTTGTTTGCTTTGCCTTTGCCTTTGCCTCACCTTCGTGTTGTCACATGCGTGGTGGAGCAGTTAAAAAAAACGATACTTCCCTAGTACTTTCAGTGATGAGTGACCTTTTCAGGGGACGAGACTGCAAACCCTCGGCACAAGGAACGTGCTCACGTGTGTTGTTTGATTCCCATGTGCATAAATAATTGACGGACTGGGACCACGCCATGCAAACCTGGGAAACAGAGTTAACTGTTACATGGCACTTTTGTTCTGCAGTGTTTGACAAAGAAAAAGAAATTGCAAGTGTGAAGATTGATCAGTTGCAGAAAGAGTACATTGAATCTTGGTTTGTGCTGGCGAAGTGTTGAATAAGAATGTTGCAGTTAAGAAGTTGCGCTACTCACTTCTCTCTCTTCCACCCAACCTAAAGAAAGTGCATGAAAAGTTCATCACAGAAGCGAAAGCCCAAATGAAAAAGGCTGAGTTAGCTGAAGATATAATTGAGCTTATTGCGGAACACTTCAACTATTTGCACTTCTCACTGCTAAAGTATGTCATTGATCTCTATGGTAATGATGATCTGAAGAAAAAAATGACAGATTACGTGAATCAAATGAGAAAATTCAGAGAAGAAACCAGACTAGAAGTATAATTTTTCAGAGTTTTGTGCCACTGAGCCTGAAAATATCAACAGTAAGTTTACCACGATGGTTAGTAAGCACCAAATGGACTGGAGAACCGCTACACTGGAAGATGTTGAGAAGTTTCGCATTCAAGTCTGCCGGGAGCTGTCCTTGTATGACTTCTCCCTCAACCTCGTGAAAGTGGCTCGAGGGTGTGTGGAGGTGACATGGCGGGTTCCTCGTTCTCTGGTGACCTACATCCAGAACTCTGTCAAGCCCAGCAGTCAGAGCATGATGGAGCATCACGTCACCACTCTCACCATTGACGGATTCATCGTCTACGACTCCTCTTTCGGTAGTCTGTTTTTGTTTTATAGTGAGCTGTGCTTTACTTTACTCATTTACAGCCATGCAGTTGGAGTGGAAGGTGATTCGACTAGGGCTTCAGGCTATTGATACCAATTATAGCTACCTGTTGGAGGAGATGTCACCAGATGAAGTAGTTCCACACCTGGTACAACGAAGGCTGCTGACACAGCCACAAGGAGAAGAAGTTTGGGCAAAGAGCAGTCAACTAGAGAAAGTACATATAATAGTAGAGGCACTCCGAGATGCTGATAATATAGTTGTGGGGATGTTCCCAACATTCTGTATGGCTTTGGCTAATGCAGGACAGTTACATGTTTCAGAGAGACTCCGTAACAGTGAGTTCCTAAAACACTATACATACATCAGTCAAGGTCCTTCATTCTCAGAGTTCCAGAGTCTCCTGAAGGGTGAGGCAGTCTCCCACCAACAAGAGGAAGATGAAGTCATGATCTCTGGAGAGTCAAGTACCCAGCCCTCTCCTCCTCCTCCAGATAGCCGCCTCTTCACTGCTCAATTGGAGGGTTCTACCCTCACAAGAGCACAGTACAACACCATACACAGCCTCACCAGCTCCCTACTCCGTATCCCCACTGGTGATCTGGTGTATGATGGCCACACCCTCAATCCACTCACTCTTCACTGGCACTACTATGCTTTTGTTGACGTCGGTGGTTCATTTTTCTCTCTCATTACACTGCAATGGCACAGGAGGGTATTAGAAAAATTCTTGTGAATGGAGAGGAGATTATCATTCTTCATTTAAATGTAAGTGAAACATTTGTATACACTCTGTGCCATCACTGCCCTCATGTATACACAGGAGATCGGTCTTCTCAATGCTGCTTGGGATGGGGATAAAGAGTCATTGGATTGTGCTCTGGGAGCTGGAGTGCCAGTTGATTGTCAGATTATTGTAAGTCTGGTGTGTAAATGTGAGTCATTCTAAAAGATGGAAGTCCCTTGATAAGTTCAACTTGGTTGGCGGTCACTTGCTGTAGCTTGTATAGAGGAGTTGAGCTAACCACTGTCTATGTAACATTACACTATATATGCACCTGGCAGCTCTGCATTCACTCTTCCAGCAGGCAATATGTTGCATTTCCTCATCGCGTCCTGCTGCGAGGATATAACTATCCTCGTGATGCTGCAAAGCGCCACGGCACGACGAGGCAATGCGACATTGTAAATCTAGCCTTAGCAGTAGATGACATCATTAGCTGTGTACCGTCCAGGTTCTCAACAATTCTGGTACATGTTTTGCAGGAAAAAAACTATCGCTTGCCAAATAAGATTGTAGTCTAGATTTTATTCTCTCTACCCTTGCCAGCATAACTGTAGGTAAGTTTGATGAAAAAGGCACATACTGTAAGATCGTGGATGTAGAACTTCTCATGGAACGATTCTAAGGCACATTATAGAGAAGGACCTGCAAAGAAATATAGAATGTCCCTTTCACTTTGATATTGGAGTGAGCCTGTGTTTTATAGGCAGGTTACGTGGGCATTCCTACATAGAGCGTCTACTGACACTCTTGATAATCACATACTCTGTTTGTCACGTCAGGATGGGTGGAGTTCACTGATGGCTGCATC
>CASHTH010004525.1:0-25867 GCA_030341885.1 Geodia barretti
CCTAATAACACAACAACACAAACACCCACCTGTACTTCGGTTGTGCTTGTATATACATATTGTAATGTGATAAGTATAAACTCTTGTACTCAGTCATTGATTTTAGTAAAATCTATTGACAAGTGGAGCGAGCTGATTTAGTTGTCTGAACAGCGCAGAATATCGTCTCACTGCATATTCATTTAGACTATGCACTGCGAATAGGCAATCGCACACCACAACAAAAGTAGCTGTTAGAGAAAGTTTAACCCTCGGCCCACATGTGCAGCGAGGGTTACAGTACTTGGTCTGTGTGTGTGAGTGTGTTAACACCTTTTCAGGCACTACCTGGCTACCTGGCTACCTGGCTACCTGGCTACCTGGCTACGTATAAGCAATACCAATGTCTACCAGTGTGTAACAATTTTCCTGAAAACGACTGCATTATATGCCATGAAAAACAGGTGAAAAGGCCAATGTGCATTATCACGCTGGCTTATCTCGACCTGATTCGCTCACTCTGTGTTTATAACTTTGAAGTTGCAGAGCATGCTATCTACTTGTGTACAGCTAGCCTGTGTCAGACTCTCTGCGAGCTATACAGGCGGGAGACCACGGCACGAACAAATGCATAACCCAACCCATTAATGAGTGATACAACAACACACACTCTCTCTCTGCAGGCAGCTGAGTCGTCACCTGGTGGGACTCTGGGTGACTGGGAACCCCACTGCTAATGCCCTCCTCCACAGAGTACTGGTATATACTCCACTCTTCCTTCTCTCTCTGTCCCATTGTATTCTGTTTAACCCTTTGGACGCCATGGGTATCTTCTTAATTAAGCAAAATTTTATGTATGAAGAATTAGTGCCTAGTTTTATAACCCCGCATAAATTGTTATGGACTTATGGAGGCTCCGGACACATTCCTGTGTCCATGGCTGGTTAAGTGTTAATACGTACATCCGAGCGACTTCCCTAGCTCCACAGAATCTGGCACTCTCCTTCTCACACACACACACACACACACATTTTTCCTATTGTTGGCAAACAAAGTGAGCCTACCTAGTTCATCTGAATGTATATATATCTTTCTCTGTCTGCATGTGACGGGCATGTGACGGGCATGTGACGGGCATGTGACGGGCACTGCACATACTGAAATGCTTTACGTGTTTCTAGATACTCAGTGAAAAATTAAACGTCATTCTACTACTTGAAATCATTGCCAGTGTTGTCCAGTCCAGTCCAGGTTTTAGTCATTATCATTACCTCATTTGCTCACTCCAACTTCACCCCTCTCCCCATCTCTCCCATCTCCACTCTCCCATCTCTCCTCTCTCCCATCTCCCCTCTCCCCTCTCTCCCCTCCCCCATCTCCCCTCTCCCATCTCCCATCTCCCCTCTCTCCTCTCTCCCCTCTCCCATCTCCCCTCTCCCCTCTCCCCCTCCCCCATCTCCCATCTCCCCTCTCTCCCCTCCCCCATCTCCTCTCTCCCAGGCTACCTAAGAGAGCTCACCAAACTGAACGTCCAGTCCAATCGCATCACTAGTCTCCCCAGGGGCCTCGGGTGAGTCCGTTACCATGGAAACAGTCACCACGGTGATGTTACATAACCACCCCATGTCCAGGTTGTTACTGAACCTCCAACACCTCAGTGCAGGCGAGAACAATCTACTGGAGATACCAGCTGAGATAGGTCTGCCCCCCCCCTCTTTCCCTTCCTCCCTCCCTACGTATACCTCACTTTTTAATTTGCCAGCAAAGTCAGCCTAACTAGTCGTCTGGATGCCTGATGACGGGCACTCCTATACCGTAATATTCTACGTCATTCTACATACCCACATAAATTGAATGTCAATCTAAGCTAAATACACGTGATAAATTGAACTGCTCGCACTCACTCGCCAATAATGTGTTCCTTCGTTCTAGTATACATTTCCCCACCCCACCCCAGGTACTCTGGAGAACCTGGAGGAGCTGTACATCAACGACAACCCCAACCTGCAGTCCCTGCCCTATGAACTGGCCCTCTGCAAGAAGCTTGCCCTCATGAGTGTGGAGGGCTGTCTGCTCACAAGACTCCCTCCACACGTCGTCGACGGAGGACCCTCCTCAATTATCCAGGTACTTTATCGCCTCAGTTTCTGTGTTAATGAATCAAGTATATAGAACACACAATACTGCATAATAATATAGGTTTGTTGCAGTATGGCTACTACATGCCTGGACACTGCTTGGTGCATTCTTATTGGCTGTTGCATGTCAAATATTATACTAAAAAAGACGCTCCTAATAAAGGACATCTCTATAAGGGACAATTCGTTCTGCCTCGTGTAATCTCTAGGAATTCTTCCAAAAAAGGTCGGCCTCTGAATAAACAATGGCCTGAAGTTGGTATTCATAAACTACTTTTAGGGTGTTTAGACAAGTTGAGTTATAATTATTGAGCAAACAATTATTGCATGGAAGTTAACCCTTTCTTTTACCATCTCCTCTCTCCTTCCTCTCTTACAGCATCTCAAGTACCAGGGTCCTTATCGTGGCCTACACTGATTTGAACTTTGCACCCTGTTGCCATGCCTACTACTGTGTGAATCACAACAACACGAAATGATATTATTTTGTTATTGGTTTGTAACTATCTATTCTGCACCCTTTTGTTTAGTTAGTTTTTCACCCTCAAATAGTACTTTTTGTACTGCTGGTGTGCGATTCAATCATGTAACATGTCCATTTGTTAGATACATACATGATTATGATCGATTTCTTGTTTACTGCGCATGCCTATGGTAGGACGCAGTCTATTGTAGCTCTTGCTACATCATTGTTGACACTTTACCTAAACACCAGTGGGGTCCACTCCACTCTTGAACTTTTTCTTTGGGCAAACACCTATGCCAATTTGCTGCAGGTGACAGTGTGTATAATATTTCAGAGCGACCTTTCCTTGTGCAACCGTAAAGAGAATGGTTCTATATAACCATTAAGCGTAATGATGACATAATAATTTTTCAAAGAGCTTCATGATTAGTTCATTTTGAAGGGCTGGGAAATGAGTTACGCAGGAGACCACAGACATAATATAGCAATGAACTGAATTTCCACTTAGTTAGTCTTTTGGACTTTCTCGACTCCTTTTTTCACTCCGCAGTTCTCGCAGCTCTTTATCCTCGCAAGAATACATTTGCTTGGAATTTTCGTGTGACTGTTTAGTGCGTTGAAGCTGCTCGTTCCAAGAGTTTGTGTGCGAGTGTTTTTGATCTTCGTCCCTTCAAGGTTTTCACGTGAGTATAGAGATGTTGTTAGTCTGATGTGATCTGTTGGTGTCTGTTGCCATGGTGATGTATGTGCAGGTGTTTGCTCTGATTCGCTACACCAATGATCCCCAGAGGTTCAGCATTGAGTACGTCAATGGCATCGTCAGGAAATACAGTGCTACTGAAAGGTGAGTTTCACTTCACCATGGAAATTTAAGCAGTACAGTGGAACTGGACACCAATGGGACCAAAGTGCCCATGATAAGTTGGTGTCCTTTTTCAGGGGTTAATTGCATGCAAGAACTGTTGTTCGGTAAGAAAAAAGTTTCCTCTTTAGAGAGGTGTCCTCGTTTTTGGGGTATCCTGTGTGTGTAATATTTGCTTATACACATCTCCCCCCTCCTCCTTCCCCTCTCCCCTCCTCTTTCTCTCCCTGCCAGAGATGCCCTGCTGTGCAGTATCCTGGATGGAGTGAGGGCCAGTGGGAACAGAGACATCTGTGTGAAGATGACACGCACCAACCGAGGCCAGAGACTGGGGCCACTCCATCTGCCTGTGGAGGAGGAGGTGGAGAGCCAGTACCTCA
Source organism: Geodia barretti (assembly GCA_030341885.1). NCBI lineage: Eukaryota > Metazoa > Porifera > Demospongiae > Tetractinellida > Geodiidae > Geodia > Geodia barretti. The sequence goes on from CASHTH010004525.1 coordinate 3,826, forward strand.
AATACCTCGTCAACACTCCTCCATGTGAGTCATGTGACCCCTCCCTGTGAGTCATGTGGCCCCTCCCTGTGAGTCATGTGACCTTCACTGTGAGTCATGTGACCTTCACTGTGAGTCATGTGACCCTCTCTGTGAGGTATGTGACTCCTCCCAGTGAGTCATGTGACCCTCCCTGTAAGTCATGTGACCCTTCCCTGTGAGTCATGTGATCTGCTTTGAGTTACAATGTGATCCTCGATGTAAGTGGTCTGACCATCCCTTGTTAATCCTGTGATCTTTCCTGTGAGTCATGTGATCTTCCCCTGTTAATCATGTGACCCTTTCAGTGAGTGATGTGACACCCTCTATAACTCATGTCACCACAGTCATGTGACACCCTCTATGACTCTATGTCACCACAGTCATGTGACTCTCAAATTATGGTCGTAATACTCTGTCTATAATACATTTCTTGCTCGATTCTGTAGTAAACCCGCCTCCTATCCTCTTTCAGCGGTGCAGTTCCATGAGGCAGTGGAGAAGTTCAACTCCAACGTGGCTTACAGTGGCCTCAACCATGCAGTGTCTTCTGAGGTCGGGCATTCGTGACAACTCTTTGTCCGTTTCATGTGAAATTTGCCGTTTGTTCTCACGTCTCCAACTTTTTTCAGACCTCTTGGCCATAGGGCATAAATTTGTCGTGGGCTCTAAATCTCGAGATTGTAAAAAATCCCTATCCTGGTAAAATACATGGAACTGATGGAACTGATGCAAAATTCCACAAACTGGTTTTGGTAAAATACATATTCAGTTGACATTTTATGCCATGTAGGGTCTTCAGCTTCTCTTCTTTCTCCCCCTCCACACACACACCGTACGTACTCAGGGTATATTTTCAGAGAACAAGGAGAAGCTCATCAACGGATCCCTCACCGCACTGCTGATGAAGGAAGGAGACCAGAATTCCCTCCCAAATGACAGACTAGAAGAACAGTTCCATGCCCTCAGGAGACTAGTGGCCTCCAAGGCTGGCTACGAGGCCTTCACCTCCCTCACCAAGTGAGACGCTACCGTATTACTGGACATTTACTAGGGAGAACACTTTAGTCATTTGGTAACAAACAATGTTGCTGGTCCCGGTCCAGCAATACAAATATCCCCTAAATTTTCACAGATAAAATTGTCATTGACTGTTCAAAAATTGTGAAATTCACCCCCTCAAATGTTTCGCACTATGCGGTGTGTGTGTGAGCTATGTATGTACATCCTGAACTTGCTGCTACCGTACCTTGGCTGTACGTAACTACTATGCATGTGATATCTAGTATGCTATGCTTACTATGGTGGACTTAGCACACCATACCTATTTCTCCTTGTCTATGTATATACCCTCTTAGTTTGACAGCTAGTAGGGCAGCAAGTCCATTAAATCACATGTCGTTTGAGACCCAGTGTCTTTAGGACTTCAGTCACACATATATACAATATAAAGTACGTACATACATAGATGTCATGGCGAGCTGTCTACAAGTACACTTGTTTTCAACCGCCCATCGGTTGCTCATGGAAATGAGCACCAAGGGGGAACATACATACATACACTTGCAGTAAGCGCAGTTTGAACTCTGTCAGATTTAGCAAACACATTTTCATGTGCGAGTAACCCTTTCCCCCCCTCTCTCTCTCTCTCGTCCCAGTTTCAGGGAGATAGTTGGGAAGAAGGTGGTTCGAGCCCTCCGCAGGAAGGACGACGGGATCAGCCATGCCTGTGTGGACTTCCTGTGTGCCCTCATGCAGCCCATGCACGACAACTACGACCTGAGACAGGAGCAGATGAACAAGTCCTCTCTCCTCTCCAGCAAACCGTTCCTGGAGATGGTGCTGGAACCTCTCAAGACACACGTGGTGAGTAAGACCACACCACTGGTATATGTAGAGCTCACTGAACTCTAGCGGAAATGATTCTCTGATTTTGGACCAGTTTAGGAAAGGCCAACATATATACATAGACAACTTTGAAGTGTGAGACAAAAGTCTCATGCAACTTCAATGTATGAGTATGTATGATAGTCCATGCAACAAGCGGAACAAGTTGTGTGCATTAGACAACACTCCTTTCAATGAAGCAACATGTTGCGTGAACCATCATACCCATGCATTGAATATTTTGTCTCGTGCTACGTGTAGTTGCCCTGTGTTGGCAGTAAGACACCAGGGGTATGTAGAATTTCCACTTCATTTCGATGCTACGATAGCCCTATATTTGCTACACCGAAAAACCCTATCCTTGACCCACTATGAAATGCTATACGTAGATTCCCTGAGTGAAGAGTGTGTTGTACTAGGAGTGAGACTGATGTCCCTTGGGCACTGCACTCTAATAGAAATGATGATTCTCCCATTCTAGACCCAGTTTACTAAAGGCCTACTTACTTTGTTGCGTGCTACACCGAAAAAACCTGTCCTTGAAACTGCAAAATTTATGAAGCAAACTTTAGTGATGATGTGTTGTACAGGGAGAGTGGGGGAGTGGGAATTAATGATGTAATTAGGGAGTGAGAATTAATGATGTGAGAATTAATGATGTAATTAGGGAGTGAGAGTGATGTAATGTTCGGTGGATAAGAGCCAACGTTTATTTCTCCGCAGCAACTTGGGACGGGAGCACTGGTAGTCAGCTCCATTCTAGATTTCTTCACATTTGCTGTCTGTCCTCCCTACAGGTTTGTACTGTACATACAGTATAATATATACACACTACAAGGAAATGGTACATAAGGGCTAAGTTTACTAAGAGAATGGGTCGGTATAATATTAGAGCTAAATTTACTAGTGAATTTGACATTATATTCAGGCCTTATACTGACACAATCCCTTGTTTACTTATCAGAATAAAAGGACTAATATTTAGACAGTAACTTTGACGTCACTTTCTGTTTAATGTATAATTATTCATACGTACGCTGTATATGTGGTGCTAATTGTACTGATGTGTGGTATTACATCTCTACTTTCAGTGAGACAACTGAAGCAGAGAAGTTTGACATGGTTTTGGAGCTCATTTCTGGTCTGTCTCCATTATAATACATACTTATTGTATTTTGCGTGGGCGAATCAAAGGCGCCGCCAGTACTATTATTCATCATACAGAACGGTTTTTGAATGAACTGTACTATATCGCGCGGAACTGTACTATATCCGCGGACTAGCGTACGCTTTGCGGGAATAACGCCCGTGGCGGCCTTTCGTAGACGGAGTTCGACTCAGACGGTGACACAAACAGCTGCTGAAAGGGCGCTCCGCGAGCTTCTAGTCCTTCTGAACTTGCAAAAAAAAGATTTTCCTGGCCGCCGCCTTTTGAACTATATCCGCGGACTAGCGTACGCTTTGCGGGAATGACGCCCTCGGCGGCCTTTTGTAGACGGAGTTCGACTCAGATGGTGACACACAGTTTTGGAGCTCATTTCTGGTCTGTCTCCATTATATTACATACGTTCAGTACATCTCCATTATATTACATACGTTCAGTACATCTCCATTATAACACAGTACTCATTGATCTGTATTGTCAATTGTATTGCCTGTAAATATACATACTCTCCCTACTTTACAATAGTCATGGTTTATTTAAGGACATGAAGTATACAATAAGTTTACCACTGGTAGCGGTGAGTATAATGTTAAGTATTCTCTCCCTCTGCAGGTCTGGGAAGAACAGTGTTCAAACTCTTTCAGGTATTAAACATAATCTGGAGGAAATAAGATTACATATGGCTTTGCAAGTTGAACCACAAACACCTACAACCTCGACAACCTGCTGAGCTCGGCTAGTTGAGCGCTCGCCTAGACTGCAGAGTGTCGTGGGTTCGAATCCCACCCAGGGTAGCTCTTCTTTTTTCCTTGGAAAAAGAGTTGTCCTGGGTTTAGTTGTGTTGTTTTGGTTATCTTTGTCTAACAGCCTGTTGTTAACACAAGCTCTCTACAGAGTCATTCTATGTTTATCTTCTCTTGATCAGCACCCTTCTCTGGCCATTGTGAAGGCGGCTGGACTTATCATGAAAGCCATCATTGAGGTGAGCATTACATCATCATTACATCACTGTCTGTCCATGTGTGTTGGGTGTGGTCTGTCCAGGAGGGGACGCCGGAGATGGCAAAGAAGATGCAGGACCTGGCGCTGGCAGAGGGAGCTCTCCCCCGGCACCTCCACACCTCCCTCTTCACCGCTTCCAGTGACAACAGACTCCTCACTCACAGGTCAGAGGTCAATTCCTGACCACACCCCTCTATCGACATGTGTAAGGCTAGAACAAGCTCACATTGAAACCCTGGCTTGTACAGGTTAACCAGCTTGTATGTAGATACCACCACACACACAATGTACATAATGAAGCACTGTCCAAAAGCTTCCTCTGTGGGGATGTGCAGTGAGGATTACTTGGTTTGCAAGTGTGTGTGTGTGTGTGTGTGTGTCGGTTTTTTGCAATGTGGAGTGGCCAGCCCATCAATTAGCAGTGTGGTAATTGGGGAGCGAAGCGAGCCTACTAACTAGTTGTCTGTGGGGGGTTTTCTATGTACATCTTTCTTATTCATTTATATGTAACAGGCACTGCACATATCGTAATGTTACAATACACACTAAAAATTGAGTTACACCAGCCAGTATGCTCACAGTTTTGGATCCTTTTTGACACGCTGGGTAATGTGATTGGTCAGTCCTACAATCAGACCACCTCTTTCAGTATTCAAGATCTCACTGGAATCTCCAAATAAGGTCAGGCATGCAATAGGGCTGCATATCTAAGGCTGTGAATATTGGTAGAGTGACAGAAAGTCAAGGGCTGTTTCCTGTCAGCCTCAGTTTCACCCATTTCTTGGAGTTAGCCCACCGCCTTCGCTTGCTTCTTTCTTGAGCAGCTTGCTTGCCTCAGTCTTCACTAGACCCTCTCTCTAGCTTGTCTGCTATACTACTGACAGAGCCATGGCTGCTAAACCCTCCACTGCTGCCGAGAAAGCTCTCCAGAAGATCCAGGACCAGGTCACCTGTGGGATATGTCTGGAGCCCTACAAACAACCAAGGCTGCTCAAGTGCTTCCACGTGTATTGCGAGCAGTGCCTGCAACGTCTGGTACGTGGGGGACGAGAGGGACAGAGTCTCCCATGTCCACAATGTCGCCAGGACACTACACTGCCAGTGGGTGGAGTCTCGGGGCTCCAAGGAGCCTTCTACATCCACTACCTCTTTGACATCCTAGACGCCCTCAGGAAAGTTAGCTCCAGCGACCAAACCATGTGCAACAAGTGCAAGAAGTTCGAAGCTGTTTGTTTTTGTCGCATTTGCGGGTTTGCATGCCAGCGCTGCAAGGAAATCCATCAGGATTGGGACGAATTGAAAACCCACGAATTTATCGACCTAGACACCTTGATTGGAGACGTTACCACCCTCGTTCCTCCTCTCAAGAAGACTCTCTTTTGTGCCACTCATCCGTCAAAGAAGGCAAAGCTCTACTGCGAGACGTGCGACGAGTTGATATGTCGAGACTGCATCGTTCGTGTTCATCGCGACCACCAGTACGATCTGGTGCCTGAGTCGTTTGCCAAGCAAGAGAAAGTGATCGTTGACTCTCTGAAGCCAGTGGAAGAACAGATTGTTACGTTAGAAAGAGCCGTTGAGTCGGTAGACACGCAATGTGCTGCAGTCGTAGGACAGAAGACAGCTGTGGTGGCAGAGATCCGCACTGCCATGGCACACCTGCGACAAGCCCTTGACGCGAGGGAGACAGAGCTGGTGGGTCAAGCTGAGCAGACGGCACAGCAGAAACTGAAGACCTTGGCAGCACAGCAAGGCAGGTTTGAACTGCAACTGGGCCAGCTGAGGAGCTGCCAGGACTTTGTGGAGGAGAGCCGACGTACTTGCAGCCAGGGGGAGATTCTGAGTATGAAGAGTCCTCTCGTGAAACAAGTCAACGACCTGACAGGTAGTTTCAAGCCAGAGACACTGGCTCTTGCCGAGCAAGCCGACATGGTGTTTGCTCACAGTCTGCCTGAGCTTGTGAAGACTTGCCAGCAGTTTGGTAAGGTGTACTGTCATCCAGTGTGCCCTGAGAAGTGTCGAACCTCAGGTGAAGGCATCAAGGTAGCCACGAGAGGGCAAACAGCGGCTGTCTCTGTAAAGGCTTTAGATAGGGAGGGAGAAGCCTACCTCAGACCTGTAGACAGCTTGAGGTGTGAGCTAGTTGCTAGCGATGGCAGCAGTCGAGTCAGGGGCACTGTGAAGAGAAGAAATCAGAACATCTACGACATCAGCTACCAGCCTCAGGTCACTGGAGAACATCAACTACACATTCTAATAGAAGAACATCCGACCTTGAACAGTCCGTTCACTGTCACCGTTCTACCCAACTTCACTGCCATCATTGAAGACCTCAATGCACCATATGGTATAGCAGTTAGGGAGGGAGGAGAGGTTGTAGTAGCAGAACGGAGTAGTCACTGCATATCAATCATCAGTGGAAATGGAAAGAAGAAATCATTTGGTACTCGTGGCTCAGGTCCTGGTCAGTTTGACCATCCTGAAGGTGTAGCAATAGACAATGGAGGAAACATTCTTGTGGCTGACTATGACAACCATCGTATTCAGCAGTTTTCATCCACTGGCAAACACCTCAGAACAGTCGGTACCCAGGGCAGTGGACCTCTTCAGTTCCAGTATCCAGAAGGCATTGCAGTTCATCCTCACACTGGCAGGGTGTATGTTGTTGACTGTTGGAACCACAGAATTCAGGTTCTGAACTCTGACCTCACATACTTTAGTAGTTTTGGTAGGAAGGGCTCTAACAATGGAGAGTTCAGCTATCCTTTTGATGTAGCCACAGACAGAGATGGCAATGTGTATGTAGCTGACAGTGACAACCGCAGAATTCAGGTCTTTACAGTCGATGGAGTCTACTTGAGGCAGTTTGGGAAGGAGGGAGAAGGAGAGGGAGAACTAAACCAGCCAGTCAGTATTGCTATTGACTCTGGCAATGTAGTGTATGTTGGTGAATATGGGAACAATCGTATATCAATATTCTGTACTGATGGAGAGTTTATCAAGTCATTTGGAAGTGCGGGAAAAGGTCCTGTGGAGTTTGATCGTCCATATGGACTAGCAGTAGACAAGAAAGGAACACTGTATGTCAGTGATTTTGGGAACAATCGTATACAGATCTTCACCTAATAACACAACAACACAAAACCCTCCTGCACTTCGGTTGTGCTTGTATATACATATTGTATTGTGATAAGTATAAACTATTGTACTCAGTCAGTGATTTCTATTGACAAGTGGGAGCGAGCTGACTTAGTTGTCTGAACAGCGCAGAACATCGTCTCACTGCACATTGATTTAGACTACGCACTCCGAATAGTCGATCGCACACCACAACAAAAGTAGCTGTTAGAGAAAGTTTAACCCTTGGCCTGCATGTGCAGCAAGGTTTACAGTACTTGGTCTCTATCTGTGTGTGTCGATGATTATTCTGGCACTACAGGCTACAAGGCGGCCTATAAGCAATACCACCGGCTTTATACCTACATACCAGTGGGTAATTTAACAATTTCCTGAAACGACTGCGTTTTAGAGATGAACCATGAATAATAAGTGAAAATGAATCCTGGCCACTGCGCATGCCCATGTCCTGCCCATGTATGACTCGTTGGTTAACTGGCTCACTGATCTGCTTGGTGTACCTTGGTGGCACAAGAAGTAGGAGAGTCGCATGCTATCTACTAGTGTAGCTAGCCTGTGTTCGACTCTGCTCAATGCTACTGGTACACAGCACGAACCACGGCACGAACAAACACATGCTATCTACTAGTGTAGCTAGCCTGTGTCCGACTCTGCTCAATGCTACTGGTACACAGCATGAACCACGGCACGAACAAACACATGCTATCTACTAGTGTAGCTAGCCTGTGTTCGACTCTGCTCAATGCTACTGGTACACAGCACGAACCACGGCACGAACAAACACATGCTATCTACTAGTGTAGCTAGCCTGTGTCCGACTCTGCTCAATGCTACTGGTACACAGCACGAACCATGGCACGAACAAACACATGCTATCTACTAGTGTAGCTAGCCTGTGTCCGACTCTGCTCAATGCTACTGGTACACAGCATGAACCACGGCACGAACAAACACATGCTATCTACTAGTGTAGCTAGCCTGTGTCCGACTCTGCTCAATGCTACTGGTACACAGCACGAACCACGGCACGAACAAACACATGCTATCTACTAGTGTAGCTAGCCTGTGTCCGACTCTGCTCAATGCTACTGGTACACAGCACGAACCACGGCACGAACAAACACATGCTATCTACTAGTGTAGCTAGCCTGTGTCCGACTCTGCTCAATGCTACTGGTACACAGCACGAACCATGGCACGAACAAACACATGCTATCTACTAGTGTAGCTAGCCTGTGTCCGACTCTGCTCAATGCTACTGGTACACAGCACGAACCACGGCACGAACAAACACATGCTATCTACTAGTGTAGCTAGCCTGTGTCCGACTCTGCTCAATGCTACTGGTACACAGCACGAACCACGGCACGAACAACCATTACCAGTCCATTAATTAGTCCACATGCTGTGGGTTTCATGTTTCAGCGCTGAGTGCTAACCTCTTAGCAGTCTTTTCTGTCTGCAGCCTCCTCAAAGTTCTCCCTCTCTCTCTGTAGGCAGCTGAGTCGTCACCTGGTGGGACGCTGGGTGACTGGGAACCCCACTGCTAATGCCCTCCTCCACAGAGTAGTGGTAATATATACTCCACTCTTCCTTTCTCTCTTTCCCATTGTATTCTGTTTAACCCTTTGGACGCCATGGGTATCTGCTTAATAGCAAATTTTATGTATGAAGAATTAGTGCCTATTTTATAACCCTGCATAAATTTTATGGACTTATGGAGGCTCCGGACACATTCCTGTGTCCATGGCTGGTTAAGTGTTAAACGTACATCCGAGCGACTTCCCTAGCTCCACAGAATCTGGCACTCTCCTTCTCACACACACACACCCGCCCACATTTTCCTATTGTTGGCAACAAGTGAGCTACTCGTTTCATCTGAATGTGGTAGCTAGCCTGTGTCTCTGTCGTGCATTTTTACGGGCTGTGACGGGCATTGACGGGCATTGACGGGCTGTGACAGAACTCACATACGCAAAAATGCTTTAACACGTGTTTGTAGATACACGTGAAAAATTAAACTCATCTACTACTGTACTCATTGCCATGTGTCCAGACTCTGCTCATATGCTACTGGATGCCATTCTGCATACGACTTCACTTTTGTGTCATGTTTATTTCTGATAACAAGCATGCTGGGTCTATGACATGATGTGTAGTCTCAGCCTGATGCTCCAGCCACGGTGTCTAATGCAGTCACTTAGCTACGATGTGTAATCTCTACAACATCGCACATCCACTGCGTCTAATTGCAGTACTATCGCACGATTGGTCTCTATCATATCCTCCAGCCACTGTCAGTGCAGTACTATATCCCGCGTGTGTCCTCTCGATCTCCTACAGCTCACTGGGTCATGCAGTACTATAGCACGAGTGTGTCTCGAAATATCCTACAGCCCTGGGTCTAATGCTTGCTATAGACGACGTGTGTCTTAAATATCCTACAGCCACTGGGTCTAATGCAGTACTATAGAATGATGGGTGGTCTCTATAAATCCTACAGCCACTGGGGCTAATGCAGATATAGCCCGAATGGGTGTCTCTATAAATCCTAAGCCACTGGTCTAATGACAGTTTACTATAGCACGATGTGTGTCTCTATAATATCCTACAGCCATGGGTCTAGTGCCAGTACTATAGACGATGGGTGCTCTATAATATCCTACAGCCACTGGGTCTAGTATGCAGTACTATAGCAACACAACCACGGCACGAACAAACACATTACCAAGTCCATTAATAGTCCACATGCGTTGGGTTTCATGTGTTCATGCGCTGAGTGCTTTTTATAACGCCTCTTAGCAGTCTTCTGTCTGCCTAGCCTCCTCAAAGTTCTCCCTCATCTCTCTGTAGGCAGCTGAGGTCCGTCACCTGGTGGGACTCTGGGTGACTGGGACCCACTGCTAATGCCTCCTCCCGAGTAGTGGTATATACTCCACTCTTACCTTCCGCTCTCTGTCCCCATTGGTAATTCTGTTGTAACCGCTTTGACGCCATGGGTATCTGCTTAATTAAGCAAAATTTTATTGTAATGAACGAAGTAGTGCCTAAACGTTTTTTGCTACCCTTCGCACTAAATTATTATGGACTATGGAGGCTCTCCGGACACCTTTCTGTGTCCATGGCTGGTTAAGTGTTAATACGTACAACATCCGTAGCGACTTTCCTAGCTCCACAGAATCTGGCAGCTCTCCTTCTCACACACACACACACACACACACTTTTTCCTATTGTTGGCAACACAGTGAGCCTACCTAGTTCATCTGATGTATTAGTATATCTTTCTCTGTCTGCATGTGACGGGCATGTGGACGGGACATGTGACGGCAATATGTGACGGGCATGTGACAGGAACTGCACATACTGAAAATGCTTTACGTGTTTGTAGATACACGTGGAACAAATTAAACGTCATTCTATCCTACTATTTGAAATCATTGCCAGTGTTGTCCAGAGTAGTATTGTAGTGGAATGCCATTTATGATAGTTTCCTTCATTTGGGTGTCTGTTTATTCTGATAAAGCAGAGCCGCTGGGTCTATGACATGGCATGTGTCTCTCTATAATATCCTACAGCCACTGGGTGCCTATGCCGTACTATAGCACGATGTGTATCTCTATAATATCCTACCGCCACTGGGTCTAATGCAGTACTGTCATAGCACGACCGTGTGTCTCTATAATAGTCCTACAGCCACTGGGTCTAATGCAGTACCTCAAGTCCAATGAGAAAGTTCCGGAAGAGGCAGATCGCATGCATGTCAGAGACAACCTCAAGGCCGTACAGGTATATAGTGCAATATCCCCTTCTGTCGTTTTTGTTCCTTCATTCTTGGTTAGCCACTTTCTATTGTACAATTCTCACCTACCTGTCTCTCTGACGGTCACCAGCCACCATCTTGGTTGGTAATTGGTGGTGAAACATGTACAGTGCAACCACCGAAAAGTCCCTCTGAAAAATAGTTATGCCTGCCACTTACTAATAACTAATACATCATTATATTGAAATAAGGGACACCTCTGAATAAAGGACCGTGTCCCCAAGGTGTCCCTTATTAAGCAGTTTCACTGTATAGGTAGGTAGGGTGGTAGGTATGTTGTTTAAAGGAAACATGTCAGTACATAATGGCTATAGCAATTAGGGCCAAGTGCAAACATGGGCCAAGTGCAATTATTTTTAGTAACAGTTTCTAAATTTAGCCCTTACGTATATACTGTCGCATTGCCAGAAGCCAGCAAGTGCGCACGTGCGCATGGGTAGTAGGCTACGCAGTCGTATTTCTCTCGCTGGAGGTCGACGACTGCTACAAAGTCACAATAAAACACATACTGTGCGTCCTATCATCGTTCTATACATGACTAGAAAGTTCACCACACCCCCGCGTTCCCATAAATCACGTATGAACCTCTAAACGCACATTATCTCTAGCTAAAAGCACTCCTATACATTCACTATGGTCTGCTACAGCGTGCCATACCACAGGCTCACTGGGTTGGTACATTCTCGCACAAAATGTGCTTTTGTGTGATGTGAGTGGTTTTAGTGACGTTCCCCTACCGCGGGTCGCAGATCGTTTCCTCACTCCAGACTTGTCACCCTCTCCCCTCTCATCTCACCCTCTCCCTCGGTCCCCTCTCTCCATCTCTCTCTCTCCTCTCTCCCCTCATCCCGTCTCTCCTCTCTCTCTCTTCACTCCCTCCCCCATCTTCCCGTCCTCTACTCCCCTCTCCCTCATCCTCTCTCTCTCTCCCAGGCTTACCTAAGGAGCTCACCAAACTGAACGTCCAGTCCAATCGCATCATTAGTCTCCCCCAGGGGCCTCGGGTGAGTCCGTTACCAAGGAAACAGTAACCACGGTGATGTTACATAACCACTCCATGTCCAGGTTGTTACTGAACCTCCAACACCTCAGTGCAGGCGAGAACAATCTACTGGAGATACCAGCTGAGATAGTCTTCCCCTCCCCTCTTTTCCTTCCTCCCTCCCTACGTATATACCTCACTTTTAATTTGCCAGCAAAGTCAGCCTAACTAGTCGTCTGGATGCCTGATGACGGCACTCTACTATTCGTCATTCTACATACCCACATAAATTGAACGTCATTCTAAGCTAAATACACTGATATTGAAATTACCAGGTACTTTTATCGCCTCAGTTTCTGTGTTAATGAATCAATAAAGGACATCTCTATATGGTACACTTTGTTCTGCCTCGTGTATACATTAGTGCATCTCTGGGAATTCTCCACAAAAGGACGGCCTCTGATAAACAATGGCCTGAAGTTGTATTCATAAACTACTTTTAGGGTGTTTAGACAAGTTGAGTTATAATTATTGAGCTTGCATGGGAAGTTAACCCTTTCTTTTATATACCATCTCCCTCTCTCCTTCCCTCTTACAGCATCTCAAGTAGCCAGTGTCCTTATCGTGGCCTACACTGATTTGAACTTGCACTCTGTTGCCATGCCTATTACTGTGTGCATCACACAACACACGAATGTCTATTTTTGTTATTGAGTGTGTAACTATCTATTCTGCACCTTTGTTTAGTTAGTTTTTCACCCTCAAATAGTACTTTTTGTACCGCTGGTGTGCGATTCAATCAGTAACATGTCCATTTGTTAGATACATACAGATTATGATCGATTTCTTGTTTTACTGCGCATGCCTATGGATAGGATGCTGGTGTATTGTATATACTCCTGCTACATATTATTGTTGACACTTACCTAAACACCAGTGGGGTCCACACTCCACTCTTTGAACTTATTCTTTGGGCCAATAATAGTTCAGTGTAACATAAAGAGAATAGTTCTAAGCATTAAGCGTAATGATGACGTAATATTCGCAAAGAGCTTCATGATTAATTCTTTTTTAAGGGCTGGGGATGAGTTATGCACACAGGGGAGAACCACAGAAACGACAATCGACTTTATGAGTCATTCCACTTAGTTTATTGGATTTTCTCGACTCCTTTTTTCACTCCGCAGCACAGCAGTTCTCGCAGCTCTCTATCCTTGCACGAATACAATATGATCTGCTTGGAAATTTCGTTTCGTGATACAACCCGTCAGCAGCTAGACGACGAAGTTGACTGTTAGTACGCATGCGCAGTGGGCTGAGAGCGCTCTCCAAGAGTGTGTGCGAGTGTCTTGACCTTCGTACCTTCAAGGTTCACGTGAGGTGTAGAAGAGATTCATGGACGTTCCTCTACGAAGGGTGTTCTGACTGTCAAGCCATAGCCTAGCTAGCTGCGAGTAAACTGAGCTGATAAGCTTTCATCTAGTGGCTTCCCCTGGCCTCCTCGCGCAGGTAGGAGAGTGTGTGGAGGACGGAGAGCGGGGAATGGCGCAGGGAACGAAGACGTGGCCAAGTTCTACTGCACCAAGCACTCGTGGAGGGGCAAGTGAGTCTGGCGAGGAGGGGGCGGGTGGCTGCTGGGGCAGCTACGTACGCGCAGGAGGCTCCGGGGAGAGAGTTGGGGGGAGGGAGAGGGGAGGGGCAAAGTGGATTAGTGCAGTTGTGTGGGTGTGCGTGCATGTGATAGTGTCTGCGAGCAGCGCATTAGAGACAGACAGCACAACCACTCAGGACACCCGTGTACATGTCTACGATGCATACACACAGACGGTGTGTGTGTGTGTGTCTAATACCAGTAATCAACCCACTTTTCCCTCGCTAATGTGAGGGAGGAGAGGCCAATCACTTCTCCTTGAGAGCCCCTTGACGTTTAGGCTAACCTTTCATTGCACACAGGACAGGGCTTTCGCCACCTCTCTTTGTCATATATATCCATTTGTCATTATAAATGAAGGAGTGGTATATTTAGAGTGAGCTGGTTCGAATTGACCAATCAGACTGCCAAAAAAGCCAAGGTTTACTGTTTCCTGTAGTAAACCTCGACGGCTGGCCCTCGGGGCACCACAATGGTGGGGCTCTTGGCTTTCTACTGCACATATATACAGTTACCTTGAATCAGCATCTGACTTATATGTATCATCTCCCTTGACCTTCTTGATCTGGTGTGTCTGTGCTATAATGTACAGGTACAAGAGAGTGTTCTCCATAGGGACCAAGGCAATCACTACATACAACCCCAACACTCATGAAGTCACCAATCAGGTGAGGGGACATGAAATGTCCAGCCAACACTGGTAGACAACTCATGTTCATCTGTTTCCGTTAAGAAAGAATGCAACACTATGCAGTACTGTAAAGGCTCACAAGGGAGAGTATATGGGTCATGGGTCTGGAACCTCCCGATCATACTTGCTCTCTCTCCCTCTTCCTCCCTCCCTCCCCCTCCCTCCCCTCCCTCCCTCCCTCCCTCCCTCCCCCCTCCCCCCCTCCGTCTCTGTCCCAGTGGTGTTACAATGAGTTTGTGGGTATTGCTCCTAGTCCCAAGGCCAGCAATGAATTCATCATCACCATGAAGAAAGGTATGCTACACCACTTCATCTCCACTAGCCTGGTTTTGCCTACTCTTTTATTCAACTATCCCTTGATTCATGCTTCCTGCACAATGGAATCCCCTCTTATGAGGACACCTTTCCCGAAGAACAGTTCTTTGTATGCAATGTAACCCCTGAAAATTCACTATAATATGGATATATACTTTCTTCTGTCCCACTGGTGTCCCAATTGGTTCCATGTTGTCCTTTCCTCAGGAAGGAAGACTCAGCAGATGACCTTCTCGACTGAGTTCAGACCTGAGGTCCTCACTCGCACTCTGGTCAGTCCACACCTCTGCATCTCATTGACTTCACATCCCTCCCTCCTCCAACTCACTTCTTGCTCCCTCCCTTTCTCTGCTCCCTCCCCTCTTTGTAAATGGGCACACACACAAGCACCTTATAACCATAATTATGTAGTTCATGACACCCCTCCCTCCATCACTTCTCCCTCACTTCCCTCACTTCCCCTCTTCCCCCTCCCTCCCTCCCTCACTTCTCCCTCACTTCCCCATTTCCCCATTTCCCCCTCCCTCCCTCCCTCACTTCTCCCTTGCTCGCCCTCTCACACCTCTTTCCCCCCCTCCCCTTCCCTCCTTGTCGGTGTGTGCAGATGTTCAGTCCGTTGTTCTGTGAGCAACCTCGAAATGAAACAGACAAGGTCAGCTATACATCCTTTGACTCCATACTTCCCCTAGTATATACTGTGTATGACTCCCTCTATGTTGTGTATATACATGTGTACAGAGGTTTGATGCAGCCAAGTTCCACTGGGACGAGGCCAAAGTCAAGGTCCTCCTAGTGGTGAGTGGAGAGAACAAGTTAGGCCTACAGAGTCCCTAGCCCTGGATTCCCTCCTTCCTCTTCCTGCCGCCCTCTTATGTAATCAGTGTAAACCTCTGAATATGGGACACCTTTGGGACATTATAAGTGTCCTTTATTCAGAGACATCCCTTTTTTGCATGCACTGAAGTATTAGTGTGGGGCAGAGTGCAGAACCAAGTGTCTTTATAAAGAGGTGTCCGTTACTTGAAGGGTAAAGTGTTGGTATGTGGCAGGCTTTAGAGAGGTGTCCGTTATTTGAAGGGTAAAGTGTTGGTATGTGGCTGGCTTTAGAGAGGTGTCCGTTATTTGGAGGGTCACGTGACTAGTTTCCATTCACTCACTTCTTTCTCTGCCCTCCATCGTTCGTCTTCTCTGGCAGGTTCGCAGGTACTGTGTGAGCCAGGTGGACATCACTGGCCACACTCTCACTGACTACAAGTACAAAGACATCGAGTACATGGCAAAGGTTCAGGTTACACTATACTCTCACCGTGTTATGTCCCTAACTGATGGGAGAATCAGTAGCTGAGACCAAAACAACAGTAGTATGGGTAGAGTGTGACAGTGTGGAGTGTAGCTTGCTAAGAAAATGTAAGAGTGTGGAGTGTATGATATTCATACTGTACATCTGACTTCTTGTGTCTGTAGTCTACAGTAGTAATGTACTATATACAGTGTACTGTAGTCATGTGTTGGTCAACAGGTTGCAGATCATCCGGGAGCCTTTGTTGTGGCTGCTGGCGGATTTGGACGACTGGTGAGTATGTTTATAGAATAAGCTGAACACTTCCTTCCTCATCCACCCCGTCCCTCCCCTCCCTCCTCTTCCTCCTACCTCCCCTCCCTCCTCTTCCTCCTACCTCCCCTCCCTCCCCTCCCTCCCTCCCTCCCTCCCCTCCCCTCCTCCTCCCTCCTCTCCTCCTCCTCCCTACCTCCCCTCCCTCCCTCCTCCGCTTCCTCCTACCTCCCCTCCCTCCCCTCCCTCCCTCCCCTCCCTCCCTCCCTCCCTCCCTCCTCTCCTTCCCTCTCCCCCTCCCTTCCACAGCACATGTTCCTGACAGAGCAGAGAGATGATGTCATGAAAGCCATAATCCTTGCCTCTCGCAGCAACATTGGATACGATATAGCGTCAGTCACTCTCACACTCACTCCATTATATGCTGCACTACTTCTTACATTCTGTTGTCTGAGGTCAGGAGAGGTATATATGTACATACATAGGAGGAATGTGAAACCAACAGGCGAGCTCAATGTCTGAAGATTGGGAATTTAACTCGACCGAAGTAATTCTTCCGCCTCTCTCCTGACCTCAAACAGCTTAATATACACTCATCTACCATTACCAAAGAGATAAGATTGTCTCTTTCTCCCCTCCCCCCTCTCCCCCCCTCTCCTCAGTGTTCACAGAGACCTCATCACACAACATGACTTCCTGGAGAGGAGACTCGGCAAGTACAGGTATGACCTAATCCCATGGCCATCATTGTACACGTACCACTGGTGCATGTAGATTTCACTCATCAATCCACACACAGTTTTCTCATTTTAAACAAGTAAATGAAGTGAAAAATGGTTCCCTAAGTGGGGAATATGCAAAAATTTCAAAATCTGTGTCTCTCATTTAACTGCTCTCCTTCCTGCTTTTTACACAGTGATGATGACTCCATTACATCACTTACAGAGTTCAAAGTTCAGAAACACACTCCTAGATACCTGGTCAGTGGGTGATGATGTAATCTCGTGTGATCATCACATGACCATCATGTGCCAGGAGCCGGCTCCGAGGATCCTGGCCCTCTCAGAGAACTGTATAATAGAGAGAGACCCCTCCACTTACATTGTCGTTACCATACGACCACTCAGTGAGGTACAGTGTATATGTATAGTGTTGTATAGAGATGTTGTTAGTCTGATGTGATCTGTTGGTGTCTGTTGCCATGGTGATGTATGTGCAGGTGTTTGCTCTGATTCGCTACACCAATGATCCCCAGAGGTTCAGCATTGAGTACGTCAATGGCATCGTCAGGAAATACAGTGCTACTGAAAGGTGAGTTTCACTTCACCATGGAAATTTGAGCCGTACAGTGGAACTGGACACCAATGGGACAAAAGAAAGTGCCCATGATAAGTTGGTGTCCTTTTTCAGGGGTTAATTGCATGCAAGAATCGTAAAGAAAAAAGTTTCCTCTTTAGAGAGGTGTCCTCGTTTTTGGGGTATCATTTTGGAAGAGTTACACTGTGTGTGTAATGTTTGCTTATACTTTCGTATACACATCTCTCCCCTCCTCCCCCTCTCCCCTCCTCCCCCCCTCCTCCTCCTCTCCCCTCCTCTCTCTCTGTCCCTGCCAGAGATGCCCTGCTGTGCAGTATCCTGGATGGAGTGAGGGCCAGTGGGAACAGAGACGTCTGTGTGAAGATGACACGCACCAACCGAGGCCAGAGACTGGGACCACTCCATCTGCCTGTGGAGGAGGAGGTGGAGAGCCAGTACCTCAAATACCTCGTCAACACTCCTCCATGTGAGTCATGTGACCTTCCCTGTGAGTCATATGACCTTCCCTGTGAGTCATGTGACCTTCACTGTGAGTCATGTGACCTTCACTGTGAGTCATGTGACCTTACCTGTGAGTCATGTGACCCCTCCCTGTGAGTCATGTGACTCCTCCCAGTGAGTCATGTGACCCTCCCTGTCAGTCATGTGACCTTTCCCTGTGAGTCATGTGATCTGCTTTGAGTTACAATGTGATCCTCGATGTACAAGTGTGGCCTTCCCTTGTTAATCATGTGATCCTTCCAGTGAGTCATGTGACCTTCCCCTGTTAATCATGTGACCATTTCAGTGAGTCATGTGACACCCTCTATGACTCATGTCACCACAGTCATGTGACTCTCAAATTATGGTCGTAATACTCTGTCTATAATACATTTCTTGCTCGATTCTATGGTAAACGTGCCTCCTATCCTCATTCTCTTACCCCCAGCGGTGCAGTTCCATGAGGCAGTGGAGAAGTTCAACTCCAACGTGGCTTACAGTGGCCTCAACCATGCAGTGTCTTCTGAGGTCGGGCATTCGTGAGAACCCCTTGTCGGTTTCATGTGAAATTTTGCCGTTGATTCTCACGTCTCCCACTTTTTTCAGCCCTCTTGGCCATAGGGCATAAATTTGTCATGGGCTCTAAATTTCGAGATTGTAAAAATCCCTATCCTGGTAAAATACATGGAACTGATGGCTTTGATGCAGTATTCCACGAACTTGGTTTTGGTATAATACACATTCAGTTGAAATTTCAGCTTCTCTTCTTTCTCCCCCTCCACACCCCCCTCCCACTCCCACACACACCCACACACACCACCCACACCCACATACCCACACCCCCCCCTCCACACACATCCTCCCCCACACCGTCTGTACTCAGGGTATATTTTCAGAGAACAAGGAGAAGCTCATCAACGGATCCCTCACCGCACTGCTGATGAAGGAAGGAGACCAGAGTTCCCTCCCAAATGACAGACTAGAAGAACAGTTCCATGCCCTCAGGAGACTAGTGGCCTCCAAGGCCGGCTATGAGGCCTTCACCTCCCTCACCAAGTGAGACGCTACCGTATTGCTGGACATTTACTAGGGAGAACACTTTAGTCATTTGGTAACAAACAACTTTGCTGGTCCCGGTCCGCAATACAAATATCCCTTCAATATTCTACATGTTGTTTGAGATCCAGTGACTATACCCTCTTTAGGACTTCAGTCACACATATTATATATACACAGTACGTAGATGGCGAGCTGTCTACAAGTACACCTGTTTTCAACCTCCCATTGGTTGCTCATGGAAATGAGCGCCAAGAGGGAACACACATACATACATATATACATATATACACTTGCAGTAAGTACAGTTTGAACTCTGTCAGATTTAGCAAGGCCTCCCCTTTATCATGTGACCCTTTAACCCTTTCCCCCTCTCTCTCTCTTCTCGTCCCAGTTTTCAGGGAGATAGTTGGGAAGAAGGTGGTTCGAGCCCTCCGCAGGAAGGACGACGGGATCAGCCATGCCTCTGTGGACTTCTTGTGCGCCCTCATGCAGCCCATGCACGACACTACGACCTGAGACAGGAGCAGATGAACAAGTCCTCTCTCCTCTCCAGCAAACCGTTCCTGGAGATGGTGCTGGAACCTCTCAAGACACACGTGGTGAGTAACCACTATTCACTGCACTCTAGTAGAAATGATGATTCTCCCATTTTAAAGGCTTACTTACTTTGTTGCATGCTACACCGAAAAAACCTGTCCTTGAAAGTAAGACCACACCACTGGTACACCACTGGTACAATGTAGATATACTGAACTCTAGTGGACATGATTCTCTTATTTTGGACCCAGTTTACGAAAGGCCAACATTTATACTGTAGCACAACTTTGAAGTGTGAGACAAAAGTCTCATGCAACTTCAATGTATGAGTATAGTAGAAATGATGTTCTCCTATGCTAGACCAAGTTTACTAAAAGCCTATTTTCTTTGTTGCGTGTTACACCGCAAAAACCTGTCCTTGAAACTGCAAAATTAACGAAGTCCGCTGGCAAACTTTAGTGATGATGTGTTGCACAGGGAGAGTCGGGGGAGTGGGACTGGTAGTGAGCTCCATCCTCGATTTCTTCACATTTGCCGTCTGTCCTCCCTACAGGTTTGTACTGTACATACACTACATACACACTATAAAGGGACTAATATTTACAATGTCACTTTCTGTTTAAAGTATATTCATACATGTACGCTGTATATGTGGTGCTCATTGTACTGATGTATTATCTCTACTTTCAGTGAGACAACTGAAGCAGAGAAGTTTGACATGGTTTTGGAGCTCATTTCTGGTCTGTCTCCATTATAACAGTACATCTCCATTATAATACATACATACAGTACTCATTCATCTGTATTGTCAATTGTATTCCCTGTAAATACTCTCCCTACTTTACAATAGTCATGATTTATTGAAGGGTGCTGCAAACTTGGAAGTAAAATAATAAGTTTACCACTGCTAGTGGTGTGTATAATGTTAAATATTCTCTCCCTCTGCAGGTCTGGGAAGAACAGTGTTCAAACTCTTTCAGGTATTAAACGTAATCGGGAATAGGAATAAGATTACATATTGCTTTGCAAATCGAACCACAAACACCTACAACCTCGACAACCTGCTGAGCTCGGCTAGTTGAGCGCTCGCCTAGACTGCAGACTGTCCTGGATTCGAATCCCACCCAGGGCAGCTCTTCTTTTTCCTTGGTAAAAAAGAGCTGTCCTGGGTTTAGTTGTGTTGTTTTTAGTTATTGCAGCCTGTTGTTAACACATGTGTAGATAGCTCTCTACAGAAAATTCTTCCTCTGTTGAGTCATTCTTTGTTCATTTTCTCTTCCTCAGCACCCTTCTCTGGCCATCGTGAAGGCTGCTGGACTCATCATGAAGGCCATCATTGAGGTGAACATTACATCATCATTACATCACTGTCTGTCCACGTGTGTTGGGTGTGGTATCGCCAGGAGGGGACACCGGAGATGGCAAAGAAGATGCAGGACCTGGCGCTGGCAGAGGGAGCTCTCCCCCGGCACCTCCACACCTCCCTCTTCACCGCTTCCAGCGACAACAGACTCCTCACTCACAGGTCAGAGGTCAACTCCTGACCACACCCCTCTATCGACGTGTGTAAGGCTACAGCAAGCTCACATTGAAACCCTGGCTTGTACAGGTTAACCAGCTTGTATGTAGATACCACCAACACACACAATGTACATAAGGAAGCACTGTCCAAAAGCTTCCTCTGTGGGGATGTGCAGTGAGGATTACTTGGTTTGCAAGTGTGTGTGTGTGTGTCGGTTTTTTGCAATGTGCAGCAGCTGGAGTGGCCAGCCCATCAATAGCAGTGTGGTAATTGGGGAGCGAAGCGAGCCTAACAAGTCGTCTGTGGGGGTTTTCTGTGTACATCTTTCTTATTAACCCTCGGCGCGCATGGCATGGACAGCGAGGGTTACGGTAGTCGTTCTGTGTGTGTGTCTGTGTGTCTGTCTGTGTGTCTGTCTGTGTGTCTGTCTGTGTGTCTGTCTACGACTATTCTCGCACTACAGGCAACGAGGCGGCTTATGAGCGATACCAACAGCTTTAGCGGTACATGGGCTAGAAAAATTAAATGGCGATTTTGCTGAAACGACTGCGTTCGAGAGCGACAAACTGGCACGGTCGCGGACAGCATTGCGTGCCCCAACCCATCAATAAGCGGTGCACATGCATGTATTAGATGCAGTATGCTGGTTCACCTCGACCTGATCCGCTTGCTCTGTGTACCTTGGAGGTACAAGAAGCCACAGCGAAGGGCGTGTATCGACTCCCACATGCTATCTACTACTGTAGCTAGCCAGTGTCAGGCTCTCCGCAAGCTACTAGCGGGAGACCGCGAGTAAACAGCCCATGCCATTAGCTGTACCGCGCAGTTCGCCGAGGGTTTGCACTTTGGTGCTTTTCATGTGATGGGCACTGCACATATACGTGATTCACTAAGAATTGAGTACAC
>CASHTH010004526.1:0-27329 GCA_030341885.1 Geodia barretti
GCCATCATTATGGAGGGCAGATTACCTGTTGGCAAATTTATAATATTCACATGTATGTAAGAGGAGGCTAGTGTCACTCATTTTTGAACTATTAAGTCTTCTCTCTGCGTTTTGTCTGTTCCAAAAGAATATATTTCCTAGTATTGAACATTTTTTGTCATGTGCTGTAGGTAGAGGTTGAAAAGATGAGGAGAACAGAGAGGATCTATTCTGATCAAAACCCCGAAAACACAGAGGGGTAAGGTGTAGTTAACCCTCGGCGCAGATGCGCAGCGAGGGTTGCAGTGCTCGTTCTGTCCATCTGTCTGTTTGTTTGTCTGTTCACACTTATTCTGGTACTACAGGCTATGAGGCAGCCCATGAGCGATACCAACAGCTTCAGAAATACGCCAACCTGAATAGTAAAATGGCGATTTTCCTGAAATGATTGCGTTCGTGAGATATGCTGTGAGCACAAGCTACACGGCGAATATGCAAAATTGCACTGGGTTTACCTCAACCTGATCCGCTTTCTCTGTGTACCTTGTAGGTACCAGAAGTCACAACTGAGGATGTGCATCGACTAAGGATATGTATCTACTACCGTAGCTAGCCCGTGTCAGACTCTCTGCGAGCTACTAGCGGGAGACCACAAGTAAACGCTTACTCTTGGTCCATTAGTGCTACTGCACATGCACATGCGCAGTGTGCCGAGGGTTGCACTTTAGTGCTTTGCATTATTAAAATACTAATGAGCAGAGTAATAATTAACCCTCGGCGTGCATGCGCAGCGAGGGTTACTGTAGTTGGGTTTGTTTGTCTGTCTGTGTGTCAGTCTGTCTGTTACTCTCAATCTCACTTCTCGGGTGTTTGTTCGTCTCACAAGGATACGACCTACTTAACGGGCAATGAAGGTCAGAAATTTCGAACGGTTTTCTCTGAAACTGCTCCGTTGCAAAGCTAGAGCGCGAAAAAGCCAATATGCAAATACACAACGGACGGGATGGCTTACCACAGTCGGATCGATCCGCGTGCTCTGCGTACTTCGGAGGCACCAGAAGATCTTGCGTACTATGTAGTAGTGTGGTAAGCCCGCGTCAGACTCTGCGCGAGCTGGCAAGAGACCACGATCGCGAGTAACTGCTAAAACTAAACCCAGCCCATCAATTAGTGGTACGGGGCATGCGTTTACTAATTACGCGTGTGCGTCACAGTGCGCCGAGGGTTTGCACTTCAGTGCTTTCATTCCTACTGCACTTAATTGCACGTATGTAGCATACTCAAAGTGTATTTTGTGTACCTCTCTCTCAGATGTGGTGATGTAAAGGCAGGTAAAGGAAGTAAGATATCTTTAAAAGACAAAGTACAAGTTTCTTGGCCAAGTCAGAATTTCAAAGAAAAGGTGCATAAGACTTGTATGTCTTAACTGTTTCAATGCGGGAAGTGTATATATACCCAGGCAAACCCGCCCCCCTTCCCCGCTGGAGGCATGTATGTATATACACCCTGTGGCGTGTCCACATACATCGCTTTCCTTGGCTTACCTGTGGAAGTGATCTCCAGCTTTGGTTGTTCACAGCTTCCTGAACTTTCTGCGTGCGATCTGTCCGCGCCTACGCACAAAAAAGTGGCTTCTTATTTGCGCAGCTCTACCATAGTTGTACCTCGGTACAAGCTAGATCGTCTTGCATCGGCAGAATTGAGCCCCTCTGCAAGCTGTAGACCCTTTTAAAGTCTCGCTGAGTGTAGAAATTGACGTACTTGGTGGCTACCGCGATCGTTTGCATCCTTACTAAAACGCGTGATTTTCCGCGCGCACACATGGTGATTACGATTAACACTTGGATTGGTTAAGACTTACAGATTTGTAAATACTCTCCAGGCCAACGTCGAATTTTGTTAAAACTTACTGCATGAAAAAACATGTTTATAGCATACTAGCTCAGAGGAAAAGAAAGAACCTCCCCCACCCAAGCACACAAAACACAGACAATAACATACCCAAGCGTACAGAAACACAGACAATAACATATAAACAGAAAGAAAGAGGCAGGACCCTGGGTGCCCAGCCTTGAGAACCGGGGCGGTAGGTTAAAGAGTCTTTTATGGGCCCAACTCTCCCTACACACCCAGTGTCCCAACCTCCCTTACACATAGTTATAAAATAAATAGATAGAAATCATGTACAAAAAACGACAGCTACAGGATAAAAACAACAGCCGGTAGAAAAATAGAAAACCTCAAAGGACCAATAAACTCATAGAAAAATATAAAAACTCTGAAACTCACGCAGCACGACGACACGACGGAGACATAAAAAACGTGCGATTATTATAAATAACTCACAGCATATACACGTGTAAGAAAAATAGAAAAAATAGAACTCCTAAAATAAGATTAATAGTTCTTTCGATTACTTTAAATAACGCACAGCATATACACGTGTAAGAAAAATATAAATAATATAAATAATAGTAGAAATGGTAGAAATAGAAATGTTAAAAATAGATTATTCAAAATAAATATGTGACTATAAATATACATTCTATCTATGCGACACATGGCGACTGAGGAATCTATCCATTGCTGGCAGACATATACCATCCTCCACATGTTTGAGTATGCCGTAGCTATATTTAATCATAATTTGTGCGTGCTTTTTAGCAAACTTATAAAAGGACCTGCACAAATCAGAGTATCTGTATCCTTGATGAATCAGTCGCTCCGTTAGTTTGAAATGTCTCAACGTAAAATCCGTACTAATTGGGAAATATAAACTCCGTATGCTGGTCCACATGGACGTTAATTGCACACCTGTGCAGTGTTAGGTAGGTTACACACACGCCCAATTATTGCGACAGAGTTAGAGTGACCTGCTCTTGTTACAAAGGCCTGGTGACAACTATTATACCATATATTCTGTCTTTCCTCAGCCTGCACTGGATTTCTTTGGACGGAAAGTTGAGATGAAAAGAGGTCAGTCAGTTCTTACAATGTTTGCAGTTGTGTCTAGTGTTTTTCCTATTTGTAGCATGTATGCAGCAAACTTAACAATATGCGCCAACAGCGACATGTCAACGCTGTGTGCAACGCGTGTTTTTGCAACGCAGAGAAGTAGCCCGTACGGCTTACCATCACAGTTAACAGTTGTCTTTATTCAGTCTCTTAGGGGGGTTAGTGTCAAAATCGTTAAATAAGAGGGTCGCATTGTAAACATTTGGGTACACACTCTTCTACTTTGGTGCCCAGTTTCCAATTGGGTGTGGTTATATTTTGGTACCCAGTTTTCATCTGGGAATACACACTTCTTTAGTTGAGTGTATGGGCGAGTCTTTGCGAGGAGGGTGCCGCAATGGGCCACGCGAGCTCCACCATTGTTCTAATGAATCTCGTCAGACTGGGCAACGAGAGAGTGCTGCAGACGTACAACTGCAAGAAGTTCCGCAAGGCCGCCATAGAGGTTACGAGGCTCACCACGGGAAAGCACCGCACCCAAAGCAGGTTGTTTACGGTGAGCGAGTGCTGGATTTGGTGTTTGATTTCATTGGTGTCGGCGATTTAAACCTCGGCGACTTTTTCGGCGAGAAGACAGTCAACCGCATCACAACTCTCGCCACGCCGCAGATTATTATCGACCGTCTGGTGGCGCTCTTCGGAGAAAGCCCATGCTTTACGACCGAAATTGCGAAGATGATAAGGAAATCATGCTGGAGGATTTGAACTGCTTTCCACTGCGAAAGGAGGAGTACATGAGCGAGATGGGCCTGGCAGTGCTCTTCGACCGTATTTTTCTTTCTGATATTGGTGCATTCGATGTTAAACTATCAGTCACATCGATCGCAACACACCCACAAACCCCCCTTATCAGCATAACTCACCCCACACCTTTGACGAATTGCATCATCCGATTCTGCTGATGCACTTGAGTTCTAGTGTGGCATACTCTGTAGAAATTTCCATCATCAAACCTTTACATGTTGTTTCTTCGCTCATTTTCTTTGCTGGATGTGTCTTTTTACTCTCCTTCTGGTCATCTTTTCTGCCTTCTCTTGCTTCCTTCATTCATTTCTCTTCCCTTTTCTGTCTAAATTCTTCACTTCTCCTCTATCTGAGCCTCTTAATTTTCCTTTTCAGCTGCCCTTCCTGCCACAGCGGAGAAGGGCGAGGACGTGGGCAATAGACTGCCCTTATCGAGTAGGTATTATATGGTGGTCGCGTGGGCACGGGAGCCCCCCACCACACCAGGGGGGAGGAGTGTTGGAGAGCCCCCTCCAAGGTAGCCAACGTCTATTCCCCCCAATAGCGAGGCAGCCAACCCCAACCAAAGACAAGTAGCTATCACATACATGCCGCAAACGACAGAAAACTAGGACAAAACTCTCTTTGGGACTGTCCTAACTAGGCAGCCAGCATTAGAATAGGTGCCTAGCTGTTCATTCGTAGTTGAACGTACTGTAAGTACGCTAGGCTTTCCCAGCGTCAAGATATTTTGATATTGCAATCCTCGACTTCCTTCTTCGCTGCCACCTATTTGGAAACTATGGCCGCAATATTTGGACTGGTCCACTCCCGCCTTTGTCGGGCAGCCTCTCACCCTCTCGACGAATTGGCTGAACAGCAGACCCGGAGAAGCACCTTTGGTACAGAGACAGTCCAACAGAGCATAAAGTGGACAAAGCTGCGTACCGGTGTGTCCGACATAGATTGCAACCCCCTTCCAAAACGGGTCTGTTTTGTTATCGTTACCTATAGCAGGGACAGCCGCTGATTGTCGTCCACCGCTATGTCAGACAGACAGAGCTGTGTATACCGATGGGTCGAATACAGCATTGCACGGCATGGTCATTTCCCCGGCACGGAAGAAGCCAAAGAAGTATTAGCAACAGGCGGCCCACAGAATTTTTGTGTCTCGATCAATCCCGGCCTGCGACCACGCCTTCTTCAGCTCGCATAGCAGTGACGGCGTGATAGGCACACCATCTAGATAGTGCGTCACAAAGAAGGACAGGGAGCGCAGTAGGTACATCAGCAGTGCATGAATTAAACACAAAAAATCTGCGGACGATTTGTCTCAGCACAATCAATTTTGTTCTGCCATTCTCCGCTGTTGATCAGACATTATGGTAATATTAATTCTACATTGCACACAATAGTTGAGTTGTGGAGTCAGTCTCAGTGATCCTGCGTCCAATCATCCCAGTCATCTAGAAGAAGCCTCTCCTCCACTTCCTCCTCCTCCTCATTTCTGTCTGTTCCAGGAAGTGGATTCTCCGACGCCTGAGCGCGTGGAGCACGCTTCTTATACTGCTTCCGTGGACCATGACTAGGTTTTCTAGTTTTAGCGTCCCACCAGAGGTCGATAGCAGCTTCAGGTGAAAACTCTTCCACGGGAACCTTGTCTGAATATTTAGAATCAGCAGGTTGTGTAGGGTGTCAGGGCTGATACTCCATTGTAGACAAAGAGATGAACTGACTGGCGTAAGAGACCATTGCTTCAAGCTTGTATTTTCCGCGGGAGGCTCGTCTTGATGTCGTTAGAGCCTTGGTCGGAGCTGTCTCGTCGTCGGCTTCCGGGTCAGAGGTTACCGGTGAGAGCACCACACACTGTGCATTGAGCAATATTTCCATTCTACATTGCACAGATATGTCGTCCTAACAATCATTCGCATGATAGCAGTCCATGTGAGGCAAACCTATTCAACTTGTTTGGCCGAACCCGACCGGTAAGGGGCAGCTCGAGGATGGCGGCGCTGGGCACGGTGTTAGTGCGTCTCGGCTCCAGGTGGCAGGCTGAGTGGCAGAGCTGGGAGCGAGGGGAATGCCTAAGGCGCCGAGTGTTGGCAGAGCTGGGCACGGCGTCTCATTCCAGGTGACAGTCTGGGTGCCACTCTAGAGACGAGGAGGGAGTGCGTCTCGTTCCAGGTGACAGTCTGGGTGCCACTATGGAGACGAGGAGGGAGTGTGTCTCGTTCCAGGTGACAGTCTGGGTGCCACTCTGTAGACGAGAAGGGAGTGCGTCTCGTTCCTGGTAACAGTCTGAGTGCCACTCTGGAGACGAGGATAGGCTTTCCCTGAAAAGCCATAGGGAGGGGTATAGGTTGTTAGATAGGTGCTGCCCCAAACATTTAGGGTCCAGCTTTAGTGAGCTTACTTGGTTGTGAATTATAGTGGAGCTCCTGCTAGTGCTGCTGCAACGCCGTTGGTCTCGCTGCTCGGCAGGCGGATGTAGCGCCGGTAGCAGTCGCTGCTCCAGCGGCCCAGGGCTTGGATCCTCCAATCTTGGAAGCCAGCTGCGGCTGCTGCTGAGGCAGCTCCGATGCGGAAGGAGTGGGAGGAGTACCGCTGTGACTCGGCTCCACAACGCGAGGCCAGATCTCTGATTAGTTGGTTGAGTCTCTGGCGTGTGAGAGCAGCTGTCTGGAGGCGGAACAGAGTATGTTCTGTGGGGCCCTGGGTCGCTAGGTAGGAATCCAGGGCACAGAGGTACGGGTCGCCAGATGGGAGAACAGCTCCAGAGCGGAACGGGTCCGTCCTGGACTGTTTGATGTGCACCTGGAACCCGTCCGCTGTCCTGTGCAGGTCACTGCGGTGGAGTGAGAGGAGCTCGCCGCTGCGGAGGAAGGCGAAGAAGGCAAGTAGTATGGCGGCCCAAAGAGTTAGGTGGTCAGGGTAGGAGAGATTAAGGAAGGAGCGAAACGAGCGCAAGAGGGAAGGGGTGATGGGGAGCCGGGAGTCGGTGGTGTTGCCATGCACCCGTGTGATGCCATGCATCAGGCGTCGGAGGTTGACTGCCTCCGATGTTGGGTCCGGCAGACCGTGCTCAAGGTGTAGTGTGCGGACGGCGGAGAGGTAGAGTTTGATAGATTGAGGTTTGTGGGTGTGTGTGAGATGTGTGGCAAAGAGCATAAGGGTGATCTCGGAGGCAGGGATTGGGGAGCCTGTCGTGTTCAGGCGGTTGTACGTTAAGGCAAAGTTGATGAAACCGCGTTGGGCGGATGAGTAGGAGGCACGGGTGGATGCGCTAGCACCCGAGCCGCGGCTTGCTGCGCGGCCTGCTGAGCCATAATGTGCAGGTTAGACGGGCTGCAGGCCAGCGTGAGTGGACGGCGCTGGCAGGCGTGGGACACCAGCGGAGAGTGAGGCGGCGGCGGGTGTCGCGGGCAGGCCGGCGGAGGCGGTCTGCGGGAATCCGAAGGCCTGCTGCGAACCAGCGTTGGCGGTGGCTGCGGAGGACGCGGGGAGGGGAGGTAGCTGGGAGCAAAGGGTCAACAGTCGGGCGACCAGAGGCGATTTCAGGCCGCCGGTTGGGAGACAGTTGTCCTTGCATAGCTGGATGAGCTGCGTCTTGAGCAGCGAGTCCAGGTCCGCATTACGGAGATCGAATAGCGTGGCCATCGGGATGGCGTATGTAAGAGATAATGTGCGTTTAGAGTTCTAAACGTGATTTATGGGAACGAGGGGTGTGGTCTGTGCCTCGTGCTGTATGAGTCTCGAGACCACAACCCGAGTTCCCATAAGTCATGTATCACTAAGTACGGTTGTACTTAGTATGTATAGAACGATAGGACGCACATTATGTGTTTATTGTGACTTTGTAGCAGTCGTCGACCTCCAGCGAGAGAAATACGACTGCGTAGCCTACTACCCATGCGCACGTGGGCAGTCGCTGGCTTCTCGAGTGAGTTCTCTGTTCTCGAGGCTACGCTAATCGAACAAGGTCGTGATGGTGGCTCTTTCTCCCTCAGAGAAACTCGTTTCATGGGTCGCTGGGCCGTTTGACCGGTCGGTGTGCCGCGGCCGCGGTCTCGTTTGCCACTGTGAGCTGAATGAAGGGGTGTGGTCGCCTTAGCCATCCCTCGCCTCTACAGACTCTACAGAACAGTCATCCCTCGCCTCTAAAGCCTCTACAGAACCGTTTTTGTCTACACTATGGGTACGATGCTGATGCTAGTTCAATAATTCTTTTATTGAACGAGTCTACAATACGGGAAATAAGTGTACGCGCGGCAGCTTTGATCCGCCCACGCAAGTCACAATAAGTCAGGAAAAAAGAACTTCGAGAAGAACTTTGAGTGGCTTTGGTGGGCAGAACACGCTGCAAACACTGCGATACGCGATAGTGTGAGCACTGCCGCGTTACGCGTCTGTTTTGTATGCGCGTGCTTGCCCGCCTACTTCCGTTTTAACCGTAATTACCTATTAATTACCAAAAAAAGAAAAATCCACAGTAATCACTCGAGCGCCTGTAAACGTTAATGTCTGGAATTTGACTTGTACTGTATGCATATTTCCCCGTGCACAGTCACATATATATCGGACAGGTTTGTGTGTGTAGACAGTACATCTCCAATAACTAAATATATGTGATAGTCTCTGAGAAAACGACCCTTATCACGCACGTAGTATTGTTGTAGTAGCGGCGGTTTTACGGCGAACTACGTAATTCACCGATTCCCGCTTTTCCCCGTATTCTAGTACCTCTGTCTATCGTCCATAACCTGCGCAAGTTTGACGCAACTAACTCCGTTCCGTTCCGTAGTTATGGCCCTGGGTACCAGGCAAGTACCGTTACTCGTGCCGTCGTAACGCGGAATTACAAGTAAACGTAACACGGGAATAATCAAACCTTTTACGGGGTCACGTAAACGGGAATTCCCCTTTACTACGTTTACCTAACAGCGTATATACAATGAATGCGGCCGGATGCGCGCGCGCGCTCAATGTTGTAACACGGACTTGTTACGAGAATACGGAGGTTAAAATTTGACACCGGAAGTTCACCTTCAGGCGCGATTTTTCACGTTAGATGCAGCGGAATGGCACTTGCGCTTGTGCTCATAACTTCGCAACGGAACGGGCTACGCCCCTGAAACAAACGGCAAACTATAGAGCATTTATAGGACCTTCGGTCTAGCACACAAACGTATTTTGCGGTTTTTGCGTCATAAGGGTCGTTTTCTCAGAGCCTGTCACATATATCGAGATCGTTCACCAACTGAATTGTAAGATGTGGTGCACCCTGTAGATAAGAAGCAAATGCACCTATAATTGCTATATATTAATTTCTGTAATTTGTGGCACGCTTAGCTCTACAACACAGGTCGAATTAGAGTAAAATGTTTTTCACATACATAGTAACTCATGCATGCAGGAGTCTCAATATTCTCACCAGTAATTGCTCGTCATCACCAATTCCTTCTTGAGACATATTGGCTTCTGATTCTGGTTCTTGAGGCGAAATGGTTTCTGAGTCTGGTTTACTCCTGAATAAAATGAAAACAACTAAGTGGCAACCCATATACAGCACGAATGTGCACGTGTAATTGTGCATATTGTCATGTGAAATGCACATGCAAATCTCATGCATCGAAAATTTGCCCACACCACGCGGCTTACACACTTCAGTGTCACTTTCTTGCACTAACATGGGCTAATTGCATCACTGGGTAGTGTAGTAGGCAGTGTGTGTATGTCTGCTATATCAAATGTCAACATAAACAGATTAGGTCAAGCCTGTTACTCCCATAAGAACCGTCCATTGCTAAACCCATTCAGCAGGCACATTTTGGCACTTGTGCCCAGGGCACACAGCCTTTCATACATGGCACATGGCATAAGACATCACTAGCACAGCAAGAGTGACCCAGTCTTAAGCAGATTCCTAGCCCTTCAAGGGAAGGGCTATACCCTAGAATACAAAAGGAGATGTTTAAACCACACCCTTTCTTAGTGGATCAGCAATCCAATTGGCTGAGCATATCAATTAGCAGCCTAGAAGGTGCCCAGGAAGTGGTTGTGTAAACTGTATACAGTGGCACCACATACTTTACTTATGGGATATATATACAGCTAACTTTTTGACTGATAGGTTTTAAGGTTAGTGAAGGATACTATCAGAACTAAAAAGTTGCGAGGATTCCAATGGTGCCAGGCCATACAAAAGGGGGCCATGCAGGTCTATCTTTTACAAACAAATGCTCCATTTGCGACTTACAATCTTCTCCAAATCAACAGTAACTAGCCCCTCCCAGTTGAGAGCGCGTATAACCTCAACAACTCCCATCCTGGCAAATTTCTCCTGGCAGACTTCGCAGCATTCCACTCTCACAACATCATGAACTGCCTCCACATTGACACTCAGTACCACATCATTCGTAGACAGAGGGTGGAATGTGCTACTCCCAATCCACTTCATAAATGATGATAAATATCTATAGCTGCCACTGGCCTTGGTTATATATACATTTTTCAAGAAAAGCTGGTCGTCGCCTGTGTGGCCTTAGACTTGGATAGCCGCCCTGGTCCCTCCCTGGGATATGGATCCCTTGCAGATTGACGGGAGCTCCCGACTCCCTTCCCGTTCCCCAACACGCAGTGCTCTTCTTGGTGGTCGGACTCGTTGGAAGTTGGAGCGGCTGTTCTCCAAGGTCAGGAAGGTGGACGAAAAAAGGGTTTAGCCTCCCCCATTCGTCGCCCCTCCATTCCCTGCTATCTGCTGGCAGAAAACTGTGTCGTAAGTGAGCCAGCGTCGCCCTCTGCATCTCCTGGCCTCTCGCTAAACTTTTTAGTACTCGTTCCGGGTACTTACTGGCGACCACTGATGTGAACAGCCCTAAAACACTGCACACATCTCAATACTTCCCTACGAGTGCGACCCTGCAAAGAGGAGAAGCATGAACTGGTCGGGTCCTGGAGGACTCCCCTCCCCTCCTCTCTTCCTCCAGGTTGTCCTGCAGGAGCCCAGCCATGAACTCCCCTTTTAGGATCCACCCCGCCAACTTCGCTGGCGTTGGGGGTAGGCCTTCGCTTAAAAAGAATGGTTTCGGTTGTGGCTCTTTCTTTTAAGTCGATTTCTCTGCTGTCTTCTGTTGTTCTGGCCTTCTCTTTGGTGTCCGCCTCCTCCTCCGGCAGGGCATTGTCGCCTTCCGGACCTTGCAGTGGAAAATTGTTGGTTGGATTGATGTTTAAAGTGCCAACGTCATCGGATCGCTTGTGGATCCTGTGAAGAATGATAACCGATGACACAATGTGAGGGTGCGTCAATTCTCCTGCTCTGCTCCACCTATGTATGAGATTATAACCGTCAGTGTTGTAGCACAGATTATTATATTACATAACCTTCCAACTCCTCTAATAACCACATAAACACATATATTATGTGCCTTGCTCTTTTACAAGATCGGACGACCCGCTTTGTGAGAACACACAGTTTCACCTACTGTGCAAAGCACATTATCGCTGCCATGCATCTCATGCCTGCAGTACCTTTCTTACACAAAAATGTGACGGAGATACTTGCGTAGGTCTTCCAGAATTCCTGAATCCTGTGGACCCTTTACTAATTCTGCCTTTATATGTTCTGAAATGGTGTGACATACAATATATATATATATATATATATATATAATATTGTGGAGTGTAGCACATTTGAGTATCATTGTGTGTTTAATTCACAATTGGTTTTGTGGAGCCACAAGCAAGCAACGGTGCTACAACTGGTTTTTATTATTTTTCAAAAAGGTGATCTGACCATATTTATCGCCACACTAGCCATGTTAATTGCCTTCTGTAAAGCCTCCTGAATTTCAGGGTCTGATATCTCATCCCGAGTCGCAACTATAGAGCAGGTATCCACACCAGTAATAATTATTCGAAAGCGTTGAAGAGCAAAGTATTAGAGTCGGTAGACTCTCTATATAGGGATGACACGGGTGAAATCTCACGTGATCCGCGTACAAAACGACTAAAAAGTCGGTGAAAATGACTCCCTAGGCCTTCAAAACACACTAGCAATAGTCTACGGGCCCATATCTACCTATACATGTCCCCCAAGACCTCATACGCACCTTCAGTCGTCCACTCGAGAATTCGCTCATACGCGATTTCACGATTTTCGTGTCATCATATTCTTCTTCTTCTTTAAACCCGCTATCTCCTTACCAGTCCCAGTTCAAGCACTGATTTTTACACAGAAGGTCTCCAATTTCGCCGGAGGTGTGCACGGACATCGAGCGATCGTTTCTTTCTTGCCGCTACGGTAGATCTTGGAGCTCTTCCATGGTCGACACTGAACAATGCCATTTGCTGCTAACTCAGCATCAGTGAGCCGCGCACATGCGCCAGGCAGGGGTGTTGTCCAATGCGCTTGCGAGCGTGTTACCAGGCGAGTTGGCAGACCTGCAGAGGAACTCTCAGCCTCCAGTACCTTCTGTAGGTAAGTGTGCACATTTCCAACTGGCTAGCTTGCTGTTGATTTGCACGAAGAGCAACTTGCCAGAGTCTGCACGGTGCCTTGGGGGCACTCAGTCAAATGAGCCTTCATTGTTTGTCACTAGCAGCCCCATTAGCTACTACTTTCAACAGTTACAATTTGTCTATGGTAGCCTATCTACAACATGCCTATAAACATCAGAGGTATAGGGATGGTGTCATGTAGCTTTGTGCAACTTTGCTGTGTAATGACCCCTTGTTTCTTCCTTTTTGGTGCTTCAAGCCATCCCTATATCCCCCTTTCATTTTGAAGAAATGATTTTTCCAACAGCTTATGACAACACTGCATTTATTGTTACAGTCACTTTGTTTTATTGTTTATAAGCAAAGTTTAATATCGAACAAAGATATAGGGATGGTGTCATGTAGCTTTGTGTAACTTTGCTGTGTAATGACCCCTTGTTTCTTCCTTTTTGGTGCTTCGAGTCATCCCTCTATCCCCCTTTCATTTTGAAGAAATGATTTTTCCACTTGTTAGCATTAGCGTTTCTACTTTTCTTTACAAACCATCCTAAATAAGCTTATTACCTTTGCGTTATTAATTATTACCTTATCAAATCTTTTCAAACCCAACTAGACGAATGATGAATTCGCCATTGGCCAACTCGCCGTCAAAATGCATTTAGGGCTTGATTGTTGATAGTGGGGCAAGTACACTAGTGGTTGTAGCATGTTCATTAGTTGATGTTATTAACCCTCGGCGCGCATGCGACTGTAGTTGTCGTGTTTGTCATTCATTCATTCATTCTGTCAGTTAAGTGAGAACTCACTTCTCCAGTCATAGATTGCGTCCAAAACGGATTTACATACCCAGCGGCCGACGGAGGTCAGAAAATATGTGGGATTTTCTCTGAAACTGCTTCGTTGCAGAGCTAAAGCGTTTTCCTGTTTGTACGGTACGGCAAGGGCGGCCATTTTAACAACGCGCATGTGTGTATGCACTAAAACGCACGCGACTCCGAGGCGGCAGGCGGCCAAAGCGGGGCACGCTGATTGGGACCACGTGGCCTGCAGCCATTTTGTTTTCCCTCACCCGACACCATCCTCTGTCTAGTCCTCTAGCTCTCTGCCAGGAAAACTGCGAGCATACATTGGTGGTCGATCAGAAAGCAAAGATATCTTGGGCACGTTTGTCGTCAAAGGTGTCATCTTTGCTCTCATACTTATCACTGCTCGCGTGTGGCTCTTTGACGTGCTCTTTGACGCGCCTCACTAGGGTATGAAGAGAGCTGTGAAAGTGGTCTCTAACGCTGGAATTATGAGACGGAGCTCAAGGTCAAGGCGATGGTTTAGGTGTCACGCTCAGAAGACGATGGTGTGACGGCAACTCTACTACTCTCAGCACTTGCTCGAGCCTTCTTTGCGGCCACTAGTATGGCACTCCTCCTTCATCATTTCTCTTGGTGCTGCAAGACCTTCTGTCTTCCATCTCTGTAACTCTCTCTCGGTGGCGCCGTATTGCGACAAAATGCAGACGTGGTGCGAAGTGTAATTATGTCATCCTATCCATGCTAACCACGCAAAATCGTAAATCTGTATGGTCAGATTTTAGTTTTCAGTTAAAGGACCAAAAAATGCTAAGGTGTCGTTTTATGCTGGTTGTACCTGTAAACACTATCAAATTGTGCAAAACATCATTAACCCTCGGCGCGCATGCGCAGCTAGGGTTGTAGTACTTGGTTTGTCCGTCTGTCTGTCTGTCCGTCTGTTACCACGTTTTCTGCCACCACGCGCAACAAACAGGTAAAATAGCGACACCAACGGGTTCAGCGCTACACTGGCTTTATTTTAAAAATGGCGATTTTCGTAAAAGTGCCGCGTTCAGAAGTTATGGCGTGAAAACCAAGTGAACAAGCCAATATGCTAATTAGAATGAAAAGCACTAAAGTGCAAACCCTCGGCGAACTGCGCATGCGCGGTAGCACTAATTGATGGGCTGGGCTTTGTATATCTTTACCCGTGGTATCCCGCTAGTAGCTCGCGGAGAGTCTGACACAAGCTAGGTATAGTAGATAGCATGCGGGTGTCGATACACGCCCTTCGTTGTGACTTCTTGTGCTTGCAAGATACACAGAGCGAGCGGACGCGGTGGAGGTAAGCCTGCGCTAATTTGCATATTGGCTTGTTCACTTGCTTTTCACGCCATAACTTTTGAACACAGTTGTTATACGAAAATCGCCTTTTTTTAAATGAAGCCAGTGTAGCGACGAACCCGTTGGTATCGCTATTTTGTTATCTCGTTGCGTGTAGTCGCAGAAAACGTGGTAACAGACAGACGGACACACTTACGGGACAACTACCGTAACCCTCGCTGCCCATGCGCGCCGAGGGTTAACTAGTTTACCTCGACCTGATCTGCTTGCTCTGTGTACCTCGGAGGCACAAGAAGTCACAACGAAGGGCGTGTATCGACTCCCGCATGCTATCTACTACTGTAGCTAGCCCGTTTCAGACTCTCCGCGAGCTAAGCGGGAGTAAACGTATACTAGTAAAATAGGCCCAGCCCATCAATTAGCGGTACCGCGCATGCGCAGTTCGCCGAGTGTTTGCACTTTAGTGCTTTTCATTTAGCAATGGAAATAATATGCTTGCAGGCACAATGCGCGACTTCTATATACATGTTGAATGCACTTTTTTTCCTGTTTGTTCCTCCTAGGTACTAGTAAAGGAGGAG
Source organism: Geodia barretti (assembly GCA_030341885.1). NCBI lineage: Eukaryota > Metazoa > Porifera > Demospongiae > Tetractinellida > Geodiidae > Geodia > Geodia barretti. The sequence continues at coordinate 14,924 of CASHTH010004526.1, forward strand.
CTAGGCACGCTGATCATCCTTTGTGGTTCAGATTCAATGAGGGATTTTCTAATGCTGTTAGACGACCAATTAGAATACAAGAACTAATGTGAATTTCTGTGTGTGTGTTATTTTTAATGTTTACCTAGTTGTGTATAAGCTTGTTTTTGTAATCATAATTATAAGCACGAGAGTTTAAACCCTTGGCCCAGAACCATGTTCCTGCAACAAAAATTATGAAGCGATATTCGCCGAGTTAGGTTCCTCAGACACAGTGGACTGTAGTGCATATATAGTACAACAGTGAGGTTTCCCTATTCCTTGCGATGGTAGCAAGTTGAAACTAGCCGGATAACTACACAAGCTACTCATTTTCAAGACCATGACATGTGAACAGAAGGACTGTTTGTCAACAAACAACATTCTCACATGCAGAGACTAACATCACTGTGGGTAATGAAGACAGTGGTGCTCATACTCACCAAAATAATGAAAAGCACTAAAGTGCAAACCCTCGGCGGTAAACTAGCGAGTTGTAGCATCGCTGTATGCTGGGCCGTGCGTCATCGACAGAGCCAGTAACACGAGTTTCACCGTAACACAGGGTAGTTGCATTAGCGGTTAGAGCAATTGCTCAGGTGTTTCAGAGGCTCTCATATTTGCTTTATTCAATTTATCTGCTCTTCTGTGTTTCAATGCTCTCACCAGACGTTTTATAGATGGGAAGGCAAGGCCGCAACCACAAACTGCTCGCCACCTGAACTATCTCAGGGACGTTAAGGCGCGTCCCGAAATAATTCTATGCACACTTTACGCACAACGTAATACAAACGATACAATAATAAATAACGGAAAATAAAATAAAATAAAATAAAAAAGAAATGATGCATACAGACAAAAACATGTATAGCTAGAAAAAAAAAAAAAAAAAAAAAAAAAAAAAAAAAAAACAGGCCCAATAACGTATACCGTAATACTCTAATTTTGCGTACTGTACGTAGAAATTTTAAAACGTAATTCGCGCGCGCCGGCGATTACATGTGGGGGTCGATCGATCGGGTGTGAGCGCACAACGTAACGGACCTGTGTACATGTACCTAAAACTATGCCTAATGTTTTTTCTAGTGTTATGAATATAGAAGAAGCGCAGACCGACGCATCTCTAGCTCTGTCATGTCAGCTGGTTGAGTTTTACCGCCGCGCGCATGGCTGTAGGGCGTATGCGCACAATGTTCTCACCTTTGACCTCAGATTCGTTCTAGAGACGCAGCAATCGCGCTGTACGATTAACTAAAACCGGGCAACGGTAAGTGGAGAGCAGTGACACTACAAAAACACTTAAGTTTTATGGCATTTTCTGCTCAGTTTATAGCATCTTCTGACTCAGTGTATGTCAGTACAAGTGCACAAAAATAAGTGATGTACAGAAAATCCCAGAATACTTGTGCTACGTTTGTGGGTTTTCAGTACATCACTTATTTTTGTGCACTTGATACACTGAGTCAGAAAATGGCATAAACTGAGCAGAAAATGCCATAAAACTTAAACGTTTTTGTAATGTGAAGGAGCTATAGCTCTGCCTTCGTAAGACAGCTGACGGAAAGCTCTTTCACATACTCGGATTTGAACGGTCGGCTCTTATGTTTAGCGGAGGTATGAGTCATTTGCCACGCCATAATTGTAGCCGGTAACCTGAAAACCATCATAAGACGGCTACGGGAAGGTTTCGTAAGTTCCCATTCAAAATAATTATAATGACTTCGCTACTTGTTTTACTGTTTGACATAAGTGAAATATTCCTTCGTTGGCTAGTTCCTTACCGTTGCTAGTCTAAACAAATGACGTAAAATACGGACGGTACACGCCCACTATGGATCACGTGACCTTGTTTGTTGGTGTGGTCGATGTTTGTTGTTGTTTACAAACACTTGTTCAGGTTCGATGTGTGTAACCCCTTTAGTTTTGGAGATACAGCATTTGGGTGTTTCCAGTGCTGGGACGTGCCTTAATGCCCCTGAGATTGCTTGCTCAGCATGTTTATCGTTTATCCATAGGGAACAGAGATCAAAACTGACAGGAGGCCGTGGATCGTATACAACCAAGCGCATGCTCCGGCGATTACTTGACATTACGCGTGCGCGCTATATAGCTATATAACCTGCAGGAGAGGGCGCGTGCGCGATCGACCGCGCGTTGGCTTTTTCGCTTGTTTTCACGCCATATCTCTGGAACGCAGTCGGGGAAAATCGCCACATTAATATCAATCTTCTCGCCGTTAACAACTCGTTGGTGCCACTCATTGGCCACCTCGTAGCCTGTAGTGCTAGAACTCGCGCGGACGGACAGACGGACAGACAGAACGACTACTGTAACCCTCGCTGCGCATGCGCGCCGAGGGTTAATTAAAGACGTCCTTATGTCATGTCTAAATTCAGGTCACTACTCAATTTACATTGAAGTGCAAACCCTCGGCGCATTGTGACGCGCACGCGTGAGTAAACGCATGCGCTGAATCACTAATGGTTGGGCTGGGTTAAGTTTTAGCTGTTATATACTCGTGGTCTCTTGCCCGCTCGCGCAGAGTCTGACGCGGGCTAACTACACTACTAGATAGCATGCGATAGGCGATATATACACGCCCTGCGTTGCATCTTCTGGTCGAGGTATAATATACGCAGAGCACGCGGATCGATTAGACCGCGGTATATAAGCCTTCCATATTGGCTTTTTCGCGCTCTATAATATAGCTTTGCAACGGAGCATTTTCAGAAAAAAACCCCCAAATATTCTGACCTTCGTTGCCCGTTGAGTAGGTCGTATGGTTTGTGAGACGAACAAACACTCGAGAAGTGCTATAGTCTTTGTTGGTTGTTGCTGGAATCGCTCTGGCTCAAGAAAACGTGTCAATGTTATGTGAGCCTCGGTTCTTACATAGACAGAACTGGTGTTGTAAAATGCAACTAATTTACAGATTTGAGGCTGAGATGTGGACTAACAGACAGACAAACAGACAGACAGACCCAACTACTGTAACCCTCGCTGCGCATGCGCACCGAGTGACGAATCCCATGGAGATATTTGTGCCAAAACTAAAGATCATGGTCCATCCATTTTGTTAAGCATAGTCACGGATGGCCACTTCTGTGGGGGCTTGTGATCACCCTCTGACACTGCTTCAGCCACCTTATAACTGATACCTACAAGGTAACCGTTTTTTAGACACATTCAGTGGTCAGATGGAAATTACTGCCGAATAGGTCGTTGATGGTTTTTCTTGACTGTTGGAATAATAATGGTTGGCAGCGGGAAGTGCAAAGTTGAGAGGGTGAAGGAGGGGTGGAAAGGAAAGAGCAGCAATGGGTGGAGGAAGAATAATTAACCCTCGGCGCGCATGTGCAGCGAGGGTGCTGTAGTTAACCCTCGGCGCGCATGCGCAGCGAGGGTTACAGTACTTGGGTCTGTCTGTGTGTGTGTGTGTCTGTCTGTTACTCTCAATCTCACTTCTCGAATGTCTGTTCGTCTCGCAAACGATACGACCTACCTAACGGGCAATGAAGGTCAGAAATTTCGAACGGTTTTCTCTGAAAATTCTTCGTTGCAAAGCTAGAGCGCTTCCGCCATTGTACGGCTAATGCTAGTCGGCCATTTTAATCGCTGCGGAAAATGCGCATGCGCTTATATTTTCAACAGGCTCAGGTCCGCTTGCTCTGTGTATCTTGAAGGCACGAGAAGTCACAACTAAGGGCATGTATCGACTCCCACATGCTATAGATAAGTTGTGGTATGCTCTGCTGATGAGGACCAACAAGCCTGAAACAGCTGTCCAGAGCTCCGCATCTTTTTTCTCTTGGCATCACATGGTGTATTTTGTTCATGCTATCTACTACTGTAGCTAGCCCGTGTCAGACGCTACTAGCGGGAGTATACTACATACTAATAGCAGCCCAGCCCATCAATTAGCGTGCCCAGTTCGCCGAGGGTTTGCACTTTAGTGCTTTTCATTGGGTTTGTCTCTGTGTGTGTGTGTGTGTGTGTGTGTGTGTCTGTCTGTTACTCTCAATCTCACTTCTCGAATGTCTGTTCGTCTCACAAACGATACGACCTACCTAACGGGCAATGAAGGTCAGAAATTTCGAACGGTTTTCTCTGAAAATGCTTCGTTGAAAAGCTAGAGCGCTTCCGCCATTGTACGTCTCATGCTAGTCGGCCATTTTTATCGCTGCGGAAAATGCGCATGCGCTTATATTTTGAACAGGCTCGGGTCCGCCTGCTCTGTGTATCTTGAAGGCACGAGAAGTCACAACGAAGGGCGTGTATCGACTCCCACATGCTATCTACTAGTCTACTGTAGCTAGCCAGTGTCAGACGCTACTAGCGGGAGACCACGAGTATACAACCCAATGAAAAGCACTTTAGTGCTTTTCATTGGGTTTGTCCGTGTGTGTGTGTGTCTGTCTGTTACTCTCAATCTCACTTCTCGGGTGTTTGTTCGTCTCACAAAGGATACGACCTACTTAACGGGCAATGAAGGTCAGAAACTATGTGTGGTTTCTCTGAAACTGCTCCGTTGAGCGCGAAAAAGCCAGTATGCAATTAATACGCAACGGCTTACCGCCGTCTCCGTACCTCGGAGGCACCAGAAGATGCAACGAAGGGCGTGTATCGCCTCTCGTATGCTATCTAGTAGTGTAGTTAGCCCGAGTCAGACTCTGCGCGAGCCTGCAAGAGACCACGAGTAACAGCTACAACTAAACCCAGCCCATCAATTCCAAAGTTCCAAAGTTCATGTTATGAGCCCAAGAGGGATACAACGATTATGCATACAGAAAAATATAAGCATATATAAATGACGTGAACATGAGAAGAGATTAGAGAGAATTGGAGAGGGTAGTGGCAATCGTGAGGATGTTTTCGTGAAAACCTCCTTCAATGGTTTCCAGAACTCCCAAGACAGATATGTCACTGTTGCAGTGGTCTGAGCTCACGTGCTCGAAGTACGAAGTGCTCTGGTGGATGATGTTGTTGCAGATGGGACATTCTCCCTTTCCAAACACTGGTCTGCACATTACACTCAGTAGATGTTGAGTTAAACGAGTTCCACGAACTCCGTGATCTAGGGCGATGTCCCATAGCTTGCACCATGAGGAGGCAATTCAAGGGTCCGCAATGTGCTTAGTCGACTGGTGACACTTGGCCATCTCTAGCACAATTTCCCAGTCCCTTGAGATCAGAGCTTCTTTTGCTTCTTGCAGTACTAATTGAGCATTTCCAGGGTCATTAAGGCATTGTGCCACGAATGATGTACCAAACTCACTTTCAAGTAGCTGACATTGCTCGACCAGACTGATCTTACTGACATCCTCAGAGGCAAGTGTACAGAAAACACGAGAGCTGAGGTTGTCACTGGTAGATTGGAGAAGCTTCACTAGAAAAGTTAACTTCCTTAGAAGGATGCAAACTCTCATTCTTGGCCAGTGCAGAGCAATGATAACAGCCAAGTATGAGTAACATTTGGGTAGTCGTAAAATGCGTCTACCGATCTCTGCCTGAAACTTCTCCACAGTAGTTAATAAGGATTCGGTGAGTATCCAGTTTTCACAGCCGTAGAGGAGTATCGGCAGCACAAAAGTGGAGAAGAGGCTACGCCCAGAGAGTGGGTTTAGGGCACCCTGGTAGGCACCGATAGAACCCAGGGCAAAGAAAGCCCTACGAGCTTTGCTGATATTCTCTTCAATTGATTTCACTGGTGTGAAGTTGGTATGCCACCAGTATCCAAGGCATTTAGCTGTCTGCTGAGTAGAGATAGACTGGTCAGTCAGTTGGATTTCTTCAAAGCTGAAAGCACAGGCAGAGAACTTGATTAGTTCTGTCTTGGTTGCATTCAGTTTCAAAGCATTGTCCAGTGCAAATTGTTCAATTGTCTTCTCCTGCTTCTGCAAATCGGTAATTGAGTTGCTGGTGGAGCGGATATCATCAGCATGGGCAGCAGAACTTATGGTAAGCCCGTTGATGGAGAGGCCCAACCCACTGATGTGGAGACGGTGTAGGAGGGAGTCCATTACGACAAGGAATAACAGGGGAGACAGGACGGATCCTTGTCGTACACCTCGATGAACACGAAAAGGGTGGGAGAGAGTGCCGCCATGCTTAACAACGCTCTCTGGATTTGTGCACCAGCTCCTAATGAGTCTCCAGCATTTCCCTTTGATTCCACGCTTGAATAGGTGTGATAGGAGAGTTGGAAATTCAATGGAATCAAAGGCCTTTTCAAGATCATATAGGCAGAGGTAAGCACTATCGCCCTCCCTCACGAACTTGAGCAAGGCCTCCTGGGTAGAGAATATTGCATCTGCACACGACACAGATCGCTGGTATGCTGTTTGTGACGAGTGGGGACAGCCTGCTTCTTTAAGTAGCATTTCCATACGATGTAGCAATATCTTTTCCAAGCACTTCGAGATGACGGAGGTTAGGGTGATCCCCCTGTAACTGTTTGGATCAAGTGGATTACGACCCTTCCCCTTGTACACTGGAATGATCACCCCTAGTTTCAGACTAGGTGGAATGGATTCGAGGCAGAGGATGGCAGCAAAGATCCGCAGAAGCCAGACATGGATGATATACCCACCGTACTTGAGATGTTCTGGATCAAGGTCATCAGCACCCCCAGATTTGCCTGACTTTACTGCCGTTGCAACCTCATCCATGGTGATGTCAGTGTCAAAAGTAAAATCTTCGTACAAGCGAGAGCAAGCCTCGAGGTGTGGTAGCTCGGACTCCTGCTGCTTCACTGAGGGATGGTCATTTGCTTGAGATTGACTGAGGGAGTCAAAATAGGATACCCACACTTGAAGCAGATCAGTTGCGTTGGTTGCGGTGACACCGTCAGCTTGTAGCTTATGACAAGTGGACTGTTTCTTTGGCATATGGAAGCAGCCACTTTCATTGTTTCTGAGCATGGTGTCTCTCTGTTGTAAACGCTTGCGTTCGTGGCGGGCACGACAGGTGTTTACGTACTGCTTCACAGTTAGTGGTACGACACATGCGTTTGCGCGTCACAATGCGCCGAGGGTTTGAACTTCAGTGCTTTTCATTGGGTCTGTGTGTGTGTGTGTGTCTGTCTGTCTGTTACTCGTCATCTCACTTCTCACCTACTGAACGGGCAATGAAGGTTAGAAAATATGTGCGGTTTTCTCTGAAAACGCTCCGTTGCTAAGCTAGAGCGCGAAAAAGCCAATATGCAAATACAATCGATCCGCGTGCTCTGCGTACCTCGGAGGCAGCAGAAGATGCAACGCCAGGTGTGTATCGCCTCTCGCATGCTATCTAGTAGTGTAGTTAGCCCGCGTCAGACTCTGCGCGAGCTGGCAAGAGACGACGATCGAGTAACAGCTAAAACTAAACCCAGCCCACCAATTAGTGGTACGGCGCATGCGTTTACTTACGCGTGCGCGTCACAGTGCGCCGAGGGTTGGCTTTTCATCATGGAAGTAGCTACATAGAGAAGAAACTTCCGAGATTAAGGATACTAATAAATTTTTCAGAGCCTGAAGAATGCGAAAAATTTGATATGGGTGCAGTTCCTTATAGCAACATTATGCATGTGATTGCAAAATGTGAAGTGATCTTGTGATTATGGTAAAATCCCTGGTGAGAGTTGAACAAAGTGGTGTGTGGTATTGACAAGTGGAGATGGCTGAGATAAAATGGCTGCATGCTGGCTCAACTTCATGCCTAAAGGTTAATGAGTGATGGTAGCTATGTGATGTGAGAAAATAAGGTGTAATTAATTATACGCCACTCTGTGTGCTCCAACAACTCACTATGTGGCTGCTGTTTCAGCTGTTGTTGAGGTTCAGTTCTCTGCCAACAGGAATCCATAATTATATAGGAAAGGAATTTTTCAGGGACCCAAGAACCAGAGACAATTGCAGGGAACTTGCATGTGACAATGTGCAAAAGTAAAAAAATTCCTCTTAGGAGTATAATACAGAGATAGCTGTAGGCACACGTCTGTTTGAGATGGCTATATACAGTGAGCTCTCATGTTCTCCTATTGTAGCACTGGGTAACTCTAACTCACCGCAGCAATAGGAAACAGTAACCAAACAAGTCAGCAGTCCTTCCTACGATTGAGTTTCTGTGCTTTCTATGATTTTGAGACACTTGGTGTATATAGTAGCTACTCAATGTCCGTTTATCTTCCCAATGAGTGCGTTAGAGAAAAACTTATGTTTTCCTCTGCCAAGAAATGTCAGTGAGTTTAACAAAGCAGTGTGTGGAAATCTGGGCAAAGGAACATTTTGTGGGAGGTGTATCAACAGCACTGGACCTTCCATTTACTCTGTTGGTATTGAGTGTGTCTACCGCAGTCCAGTCAATATCCTCTACTACCTGCTACTGCAGCACCCATGGCCCACTATGTTCTGTTTCCTGTTTTGTCAGTTAACTGTGACGTTTACGAAGTATTTCATCCGCATACATACAGAACTATCCGTGCATACACCTCAAACCTGGTCTTCACAATGTTTGCAGTGTGGAGTTTTGACCCCCTGCTCTTCATCTTCGTTCTTCATCTCTCCTCGGCTTTGCTTATCCAAGCACATGGAAGAGATGTACTTGCCATTTCTCATTTCTTTAGTTTCTGGCAGTGCTTTCTCCTGCTATTGACCTACTTTGCCATAGAACTATAATATACATGCTCACAATTTTTAGACCAGTGATTTTTCACAGAGTGTATGTTAAGTTCTACAGATTCTTGGACCCCAGTTCAAGCCTTTTCCTCCCTGTGCTACAGTCCCTTATTCGGGGGTTGTCCCTTATTGGGAGGTTCGTGTCAAAACTGTCATTTTATGCACTTTTACAGCATCCATGATGCATTATGTTGTAATGAAATAATCCAGAGTGCTACTAGAAACATAGTTCTCCTATGTACTACAAGAGTCCAAATGACTTGATAAACATGATATCCTCTGATAAAGGAGTCAAACTCTGCTGTAGAAAGTTGAAGCGAAGGCGAATGGAGTGGTTGCGATGCCATTGATTTAGTCTCGCAGCAGACTCTTCGCTAGTTGTGAACTCGTGCTCGTTCAGACGTGGGCTGGTGCGAAGGTAGCTATAGGTGGGCACTATTTACCGTTATAATGTTTAATGACAATTAGACAGAGTTAATCGAAACATATCTTTAATTTGAATTGATTTGACTCTAATATTTCATCAACAACCTCCTTGGACTCTATAAACAAGGGATTTCCCCTCAAGCAACCCAAAGAGGATAATATTACTCGAACCATCGTCAGCAGAGGAAGACCTCTGGAGAGTACTTTTACGTGAGATCACTGAAGAGGAATGTGTAGCGACAAGAGTAGGAGCAGAAGAGGCAACGGTGGCATAACTGACAGCTGGCCGAGCACCACAGGCTGCAGCTGGAGAGGCACAAGGAACTAAGAAAGTGGAAAGCTTATTTTCGAGGCCCTCAATTACAGAGGAAAGGGCATTCAATGCCTGCGAGTTAGAATGAACCTGCTCAGCAACTGGATCAAGAGAAAGAGGAGGAATCCTATGCAGCTGAGAAGCCTCACAGTAGAGGCGGACATCGCAGGCATCATACAGCATCGGATCTGTGACGTCGATTTCAAAACCACTGGGCATGTCTGTACCAGGTGGTATCATCGGTACAACATACCTATAATTTATTGAAGACAACTTCACACTGATAACAAGGAGGTTCGATATGCTTGAACCACCCCGAACTAGTGCATAAGCACCCTGCATAAGCATCCTGCACACCTTGGTTCCCCTGTAAAGATTAAGGTAGAAAAGGTTCGGCACAGTCGAACCACCCCGAACTCATGTACACACCTTGCTATCTCTGCAATGATGTGGTTCGAGAAGGTTCGAGAAGGTTCGATGCACTTGAACCACCCCGAACCAGCCTCGTATAGCCTTGCTGGAGATGGCCATCGTCTAAGTTGGTTTGAAGCCTGCCGTTGCATCTACAGTTTTAGACTCCTCATGGATGATGCAGTAGAGACCTTAGTTACAGTGTGGTCACTTTTGCATGATTCCATGACTATGGCAGGCCTTCCTCTCCCTCCCCACAAAGAACCATGCGCACAAAAACAGCATGTGCCTCCTATTAGCGCAAACACAATTTTGCAACTTCCACCTAAGCTATTATCTGCTCATCGAGAGATCATCTCTCCATGAGCATAAAACAGCTTAGGTCCGTCTTCCCTCCAAACGGCAGCTGTCTACACTACTCTACACGTGATTGTAAGGTTGTACATTGGTAAGCCCGTCCACAAGATTGGTAAGCCCATCTACAAGAACGGCAACAACAGCGCCATGTGGGACCAGCAGCTGCCGCCGCTGCAAGTCCTCCTGTATAAAGGAGCAGCCCGTGTCTCTTCGGCCCCACTCTTCCTCCATTTTAGAGAAATGGGAGCCGGTGAAAGATATTTTAAGTAGAATAATAGCTTAATTTAGCTGGTCTTAGAAAAGAGGGGTGTCGACTGTGTACCAAAAACATTGCTTTTAACTCTCTCCCTTCACCGTTTAGTTCGGTGTGGTTCAAGCGCATCGAACCTCGTCGGAACCTCGAACCATCTCGAACCACATCATTGCAGAGATAGCAAGGTGTGTAGAGTTCTTTCACATGAATTCGGGGTGGCTTCTCTAAACAGGGTGTGCAGGGTGCTTATGCAATAGTTCTGGGTGGTTCACATGCATCGAACCTCCTCGAACCTTCTCGAACCACATAAATAGGGGAAGGAAGGTGTGCAGGGTGCTTATGCACTAGTTCGGTGTGGTTCTAGCGCATCGAACCTCCTCGAACCTTCTCAAACCACATCATTGCAGAGATAGCAAGGTGTGTAGAGTTCTTTCATATGAGTTCCGACTGTACCGAACCTTCTCTAACTATATCTGAGTTCGGGGTGGTTCGACCGTACCGAACCTTCTCCATCTACATCGTTACAGGGGAAATGAAAAGCACTGAAGTGCAAACCCTCGGCGCATTGTGACGCGCACGCGTAAGTAAATGTACCACTAATTGATGGGCTGGGTTTAGTTTTAGCTGTTACTCGTGGTCTCTTGCCAGCTCGCGCAGAGTCTGACGCGGGCTAACTACACTACTAGATAGCATGCGAGAGGCGATACACGCCCTGCGTTGCATCTTCTGGTGCCTCTGAGGTACGCAGAGCACGCGGATCGATCAGACCGCGGTAAGCCATCCCGTCCGTTGCCTATTTGCATATTGGCTTTTTCGCGCTCTAGCTCTGCAACGGAGTAGTTTCAGAGAAAACCCCACATATTTTCTGACCTTCATTGCCCGTTCAGTAGGTGGTATCCTTTGTGAGACGAACGAACACTCGAGAAGTGAGATGACGAGTAACAGACAGACACACAGACAGACAGACAGACCCAATGAAAAGCACTAAAGTGCAAACCCTAGCTCGCAGAGAGTCTGACACGGGCCAGCTACAGTAGTAGATAGCACGCGAGAGTCGATACACGCCATTCGTTGTGACTTCTTGTGCCTTCAAGATAGAAGAAGCAAGCGGACCCGGTCCTTTGCTAAATATAAGCGCATGCGCATTATCCGCCAGCGATAAAATGGCGACTACTCTAGTGCATTAAGGCCTGGGTGCATCAAAATCATGGAAAATTTCAGATTTTTGTTTGTTTTGAGAGTGTCACATTACCTTTTACTTTCAAACTTGGTAACGTGATAAAACTCATAGGTCTTAACTCCCTTAACAAATTGTGACCACGCCCACATTATTTGTTTGTTTGTTTAAATGTAATTCGTATATGCGTTTAGGCGGATTGCTTACACTTCGAATTAAGAATTAATCTTGAGCTCAGAGAAACAAGTACATACTAAAGTAAATCTTTATCCAACGGGGAAATGAAAAAAACTAGTAACGCGTCGATAACGAACTAAAATATCGAAACCGCGCCAAGTTTTACGATAAAAACGGGCCCTGCATCTAAAACTGTCAAGTTGCTCACCTTCCCCGTTGGATAAACAGTCAGAGGACTTTGCGTTTGTCTTTCTTAACGTAAAAAAGTAGCTATAGACTAAGCGGAACCCTTCCGCCTAAGCGAAAACAGTTGTGAAAAACTTACTACCCGTCCGCGTTCCGCGCATGCGCATATTCGTAAAATGACGTCCGTACATGGCGTTATTCCGTATATTTTCCGTGAAACGTTACTACGGGGGCGTGGTTACGTGATTCCGTCCAGCTTCCGGTTTGCTGCTCGCGGACAGGCCTTAACGCACCGGAGTACCGGCATTAGCCATACAATGTGGAAGCGCTCTACCTTTGCAACGGAGCATTTTCAGAGAAAACCGTTCGACATTTCTGACCTTCATTGCCCGTCACACACACACACACACACACACAGAGCATCATGTTTACAC
>CASHTH010004527.1:0-11033 GCA_030341885.1 Geodia barretti
TTTTTCATTGCTAGGCATAGACAGTTTACAGGAAGTGAGGTCCCAGCTCATTAATGTAGCAGTAAAGTGGAAATTTATTGGGCTGCAATTAGGCCTGAAGGCTGATCAGTTAGATAGGATATATGCCGATAATAATGACGTCGAAAGTCGTCTAAACGGCATGCTGAAAGACTGGCTGAGGAGGGCATATGACACAAGAGTGTGCGGAGAGCCGTCATGGCAGAAACTAAGTGAGGGTGTCGGTTGCAGAGCTGGAGGGAACAATCCTGCTCTGGCCCGTGATATTTTGCACCTTCAAACAGTTTAATGTTGTACAATTTAAATAGCCTATAGACCATCACTCCATGACTACCCCATTAACCAGACCAGCAGTATCAGACTGGCTTTATTTCCTCCATTGAGCGTCTGCCCCACATAATGGCATGTTCATTAAAGAAGTATGAAGTTAGCTAAACTAAGTGTGGGAGTGCGACTGTGTGAGGTTGCTATTATAACATTTTGCTATTCATGAGTTGGAACCTATCAGCTATTCAGGGATGGTATGTAGCTAGCATACTTTGCTCCTCCCTCGCATGCACCTTATTGTTGGAGTCCAGCCTCTCAGTATGTTGCAGTATTGTAATCTGGGGGTGTGCTGACTAAGAAAGATCAAGTTACTATCTGATAGGCGCTATGGAACAACAGTGCTCAGTCAGGAAAACAGGATTATTTTACTATAGTTAGCAAATTCCGTGGCCTTCTTGTAGCTACACGTATTCACTATTTAACCCTCGGCGCGCATGCGCAGCGAGGGTTACTCTAGTCGTTCTGTCGTCTGTCGACGCTTATTCTGGCACTACAGGCTACGAGGCGGCCTGTTAGTGATTCCAGCGGATTCAGAACTACGCGAGCCTGAAAAACGAATGGGCGATTTTCCTGAAGCGACTGCGTTCGAGAGATATGCCGTGAAAACAAGCGAAAAGATCCGCTCGCTCTGTGTACCTTGGGGGCTCAAGAAGTCACAAGGAAGGTCGTGTATCGACTCACGCATGCTATCTACTACTGTAGCTACCCCGTGTAAGACTCTCCGCGAGCTACAAGCGACCACGGGTTAACGCATACTAGAAGTACCGCGCATGCGCAGTTCGCCGAGGGTTTTCACTTTATTTATAGTTTGCACTTTTGTAGCATGCATGACCATCTGTAGTGTCTCTTGGTAAAAAAAGAGCTGACATCTTGTAGCGAACAAACATCCTACCCAATTGTGGTACCCTACCCACGCAGAAGATATTCAAAGCACTAGCACATCCTTCCAGAATAGTCGGCTCGTACTGGTATATACACTGAATCCAGGGCTGTGTAGGATTACTTCAATCTCTCTCCACCCCCTAACACTACAGCTCACGTATTATGCAATCCTCAGCAATATTGGAGTATAATAATTATAGTCACTCACTGCATATTATCACACCTGCATAATATATAGTAGTGTTTAGTAAAGCGCTGGGACAAGGATCAAGACGAGTTTTGCGGATAGTATTATTTGTGTTGACTCCTCCAGGTCAACTGAAGTAAAGTGAGAAGGTGGATTTCTTCAAGACCTGCACAATACTGTGCAGCATAACGGCCTCGTGTGGGCAGAGTGATATATAAAAGTGCTAGCACGAATGTATGCTTGTAAGTGCTTGCACGTATAGCTTTCGGCAATGGATAAATTAATCGTGCATCTTGATCCCGATCTCATGCCTGGTAGACTGAAAGAATGGTGAGCACATAATCAAAAGAGAGGAGGGAAGGTAGAAAGCAAGAAGAATCAGTTCTATATGCCAGTGAGATTTGAACCCCACCACAGCAGTCAGTAGGAGCCCACTGAACAGCAATGAGTGACAGCATCCAACAAATCCAGCATCAACACAGGAACCACCAGGAGGTGGGACATGTAGTGTGGGAGTTGTTACATTTACATACACTCAACCTGCACACATAGGGTAGAATGCACTTAGCATAGTTGTGGGTTCTGTGCGCAAAAACCCTTTTCTGTATAAATAGTCGAACCAAACTGATACAAATTTCCTCCAGCAGTGAAAATTGTGCAATAGACGGGCTTGCTTAAAATGCTCATTGAAACAGAAACAGGGTTTTAAAGTACGGGCTCATAAACTTCATAGATTTAGTTAAATGTCTCTGTTTACAAGTACCAGAAATGAGTGAAGAGAGTTTCCATCATCAATACAATGAACAACTCCCTCGAAGTGTATAATAGCTGACACATGAAATTAACCATCGAACACAAGTAATGCTCCTTAACATGTGAGCAGAGGAGGTCAAAGAAGCAGGATGTGGAAGCAGGTAATGGAGAAAAACCTCACACAGTTATCACCAGCAAAACATCCATTGAACCCAGCATTGACGCTGGCACTGCATTAAAACCAAAGTTGTACCACATAATGTGCCACATGTGTAGATCAATGACCTAATGAGGTAGTACAATGTTTGCATCTGTCGAAAGTGATAACGAAAAGAGTGTGCCAAGTGCTCCCCAACATTTTAGAATGGTTGCACAACAATAACGGTTGACATTTTTCACATCGCATGCATACTTTCAGCATGTGGAGGAACAGTTTGCATAACTGTATACTAACTTTATATATACAACATGAGTGCAGCAGTGTTTCAAACGAGCAAAGCGAAGTAGCTTTCTCCATGACAATGTTGGGCAAACACGAAGTAAATCAAGCCAAATGTAGGAAAGTGACTCCAGGGGAGGGCATTAGTAGTGAAAGTGCCCATTTGGCCCCAATAAAGAGCAACATAGTGGACAAGTGTAGATCCTTTGGAGGTTCCCCTAAAATTAATGGTTTTATTAGAGCGTCAGTATAGGGATGGGATCTCACGTGATCCGCATACAAAACAGCTAAAAACTCGGTGAGAATAACTCTCTAGGCCTTCAAAACATATATACTAGCAATGGTTTACAGGCCCATATCTACCTATAGCTACATGTTCCCCAAAGACCTCATACGCATCTTCAGTCGTCCACGCGAGAATTCTCTCATACGATCATCATTATTCTTCATCTTCTTCTCCCTCTTCTTCTTCTCCCTCTTCTTCCATGGTCGACACTGAACAAAGCCACTGGCTGAACTCAGCAACAGTGAGTCGCGCGCAAGACTTAATGAGGTATATAGTACATCTCTCGAAAGAGAAAGAGTGTGCAAGTGCTCCCCACGTTTTTTTCACATTGCATGCACGCTTTTATCACATGGAGGCACAGCTTTCATAACTGTATACTGTACTGTACAACATGAGTGCACAGGAGGTGGAGCAGTGTTGCGAACAAGCAGCAAAGCAAAGTAGCTTGCTCCTATGACAATGTTGGAAAAACACGAAGTAAATAGCCAAATGTAGGGAAGTGATTCCAGGGGAGGGCATTAGTAGTGAAAGTGGCCATTTGGCCATCCTCTCTGAGTCTCTGTGCATTGTTGTTGCTTTGGTAACTTCTCCAGTGCGGGTGCCTTTCTGCAATATAAAATAGCTATATTAGTCTAAAGCACAAACAAGTGACTCCAGGGTAGAGCTTTGTATTAAATGTGCCATTTGGCAACTGCCCACCAGAAAATCTTGTAGTGGCCGTAGCCTATAAAACCTGCAGCAACGCACACACAAAAAAAGCTGCAACTTCAGTCAACCACCACTGCCCTACCAGTCACATGTAATGCAATTCAAACGACTAAGTGGGCTCGCTTGCCAATTATCAATTATACCTCAATGATTTTGGTCCGTTCTCTCTCCTCTCTTCCACAGAATGCTATTCGTATGGCTCTGTATGCAGCGCGCATTCACAGTGCTGCAGTAACTACTGTGCTTTACAGGGGTGGACCGGCAAACGATGCAGATGAGCACCCTGCATGCATGCTCCTGAAACAGAACTGACTATAAAGAACTATGTATAGTTTATTGGTAGCGTATATTTCATGTAGATTTCATCTGTGCTGTAAAAGACTAAGCAGTTTAGCATTACTCGTAGCTACACAATAGTCATGACACATAATTAAAGATCAATGTGTCACTAAAGCACGAGTTTTTAAGCACGTAATAAGTGCTCTGGAACTCATGTAGCTAACCCCCATAGAAGTTTTGGCCTCTTAATTATCGAAGGTTCCCTCACAAACATCCGGAATCCTCGCGGAATCTTCATTAGAAGCCTAAAGGAGAACCGAGAAGAAAGAATGGGCAGAGATTTTACCTACCATGCCTACAGCACGCTGAAATATAGCTTGTGCAACCCCTGATCAAGCTCTAGTTGCGGCTGGAGGGGGGTATAGGACCTGTTTTTGTTGACGCTATAGTTGTAGAGGTAACGAATATTGGCACAAAAGAGTGGAATGTTTTGTTTGCATCTGTCGAAAGTGATAATGAAAGTGCTCCCCAACCTTTAAAATGCTTGCACAACAATAAAGGTTAAAAATACACGTTTTTTTCACATCACATGCACACTTTCAACACGTGTGGAGGCAAAGCTTTGCATAACTGTATACTGTACTCTACAACATGTTCAGGAGGTGGAGCAGTGTTACAAACGATCAAAGCAAAGTAGCTTGCTCTTCTATGACAATGTTGGGCAAACACGAAGTAAATCAAGCTAAATGTAGGGAAGTGACTCCAAGGGAGGGTATTAGTAGTGAAAGTGCCCATTTGGCCATCCTCTGAGTCTCTGTGCATTGTAGTCGTTTGGTAAGTTCTCCAGTGAGGGTGCTTTGACTCCAGGGTAGAGCTTTGTATTGAAAGTGTCCATTTGTAAATAAAAATAATTTGAGGTAACCCAGTGAAGACCATTCCAGGGCTTACCCACTTACATTACTCTAGCTGAGGTAACCCAGTTGAAAGCTACAATCTGTACCAGCGCTTACCCACTTACATGTCTCTAAAAAGGCCTAAAGTGGTGCTACATAGGATGCATCGAACACATCTGACAAAATCAACGTCTCCATTATGCGCAATGGCGTTCTTTCTTTCTGCCTCCTGCGGCACGCGCAGGCGTATTAGAGCCATCCCGAAAAATAGGCGTGCGGTACTGCGCATAATGGAGACGGACCGTTCGCTCCTGGGTGAGTCGCGCACGGGTTTTCTCTCCCATAGAGAATGTATTGAGGAGGAATGTGAATATGCTAATGAGTTTGGAAAACAAGGTAGGAAAAATCCGAGAAATATACCTAAATTCACCATAAACCACCAGCGTTTTTGCTGTGCCATTGAAAAAAATATCTGAAACATACGCCCACGCACAATCGTTGCTAATCTTTTAACTGACGTGCGTACGTGTATATATGTCGTGTACGTATATATAATGAAGTCGCGCATAACTCACGTGCGTATGTAATGAAGTCGCGCATGCGCACTTACACGACGTACCACCACGACGGTCGGTCGTATATAAATAAATAGAGAAATCGGCCCGTTGCGACGACTAGGTTGGCTCGCTCCCGCTCGCCAATTATATTCCATGTGTACTACATATGCAATAGTAGAATGCTTGCTTCTTCCCCCACCTATCATGTGGGGCTAATTTGCATCCTCGACCGATAGTCACATGTAATGCAATTCTAACGACTAAGTGGGCTCGCTTGCCAATTGTACCTCAATGATTATGGTCTGTTTTCTCTCCTCTCTTCCACAGAATGCTATCCGAATGGCTATTTATGCAGCTGGAATTCACAGTGCTGCAGTTATTACTGTGACCCAGCATGGGGGTGGGGCGACGGTAGATGCATCTGAGCACCCTGCATGCATGCTCCTGAAACAGAACTGACTATAAAGAACTATGTATAGCTTTGGTACTGTATAATTTCATGTAGATTTCATCTGTGCTGTAAAATTATAAGCAGTTGAGCATTACATGTACCTATACAATAGTCATTATACATATTATTATGTCAATGTGTCACTGAAAGCATGAACGTAATAAGTGCTGGAACTCATGGAAGTGCTAGAAAGCTAATGATACAGTCATGATGTAAGTGGGCAGAGGAGGTATTTTCCGTTGGAACTTCAGAATTTGCTTCTGGAACTGGAGGAGTCTCAGTTATAGATAGAGAGATCCACAATCCCTATTGCTTACAGCGAACTTAGCTATACCTTTGTCGGCAAACATGGACTAAAGCCAAATGTAGGGAATTTACTCCAGGGGAAGGCATTAAAAAGTGCCCATTTGGCTATCCTCTGGAAAAAAATCAATGTCTCTGTATATTGTTGTTGCTTTGGTAACTTCTCCTGTGGTCTTGGTGCTTTTTCGCAATTATGTCAAAAGCACAGGGGACGACATTGCATTCAAAGTGCCCATTTGGCAACTACCTCTGTGTAATGCTATGGAGAAGTGTTCCTTTTTGGCGGCTGGCGGTAGCCTATAAAACCTTCAGCATCTTCTCCCAAACACTCACACGCAAAAATTTGCAACTTTCGTCAACGAAACTTTCAACCAATTCGGAAGACTCACTAAGATGGAGGGGAAAGATGCGTCTGACTCTTTTTACCTTGGCTCTGGCTATTCTGCTGGTGGCCTCCTCTGCTTATGTACAACCTGCTGGGAGGCCCAACCCTCAACCCTACTATCCTCAACATTACATGGCTCGTTTTCAGGCTGAGCGACCCAACTATGGTGGACAGGACATTGCTCAACAGCGTAAGTTACCGGTAGCTAGGCAGCACTTTTGGTGGACATGAATGAGCATACATAGCACCTGATATGTTTTGTCTTCATGGCTTGTTTTCAGGCTGAACGACCCAACTATGGTGGACAAGACATTGTTCAACAGCGTAAGTATAATAGGCGGCATTTGGTGGAACAATGTTGCAAACGAACAAAGCGAAGTAGCTTGCTCCATGACAATGTTGGGCAAACACGAAGTAAATCAAGCCAAATGTAGGGAAGTGACTCCAGGGGAGGGCATTAGTAGTGAGAGTGCCCATTTGGCCATCATCTCTGAGTATCTGTACATTGTCGTTGTTGACTTCTTCAGCGGGGGTGCATTTTTGCAATGTGATTCCTGGATAGAGCATTGTATTCTTAGAGCACTACCCTCTAGAAAATCTTGGAGTGTCCCTCTTAGTAGCTGTAGCTAGCCTATGAAACCTGCAGCACCTTCTCCCAAACTCACATGAAAAATCAATCAACAAAACTGCCTACCAAAAATGGGAGACTACACATTAGCTGTATATACAATGCTGGAAGCACTCTAACTTTGCAACAGAGCATTTTCAGAGAAAACCGTTCGAAATTTCTGACCTTCATTGCCCATTAAGCAAGTCGTATCGTTTGTGAGACGAACAGACATCCGAGAAGTGAGATGTAGAGTAACACACACAGAGACCCAACTACAGTACCCTCGCTGCGCATTAGCGCCGAGGGTAACAAGGGGTCATTACACAGCAAAGATGCACAAAGCTACATGACACCATCCCTATATCTTTGTTCGATAATAAACTTTGCTTTTAACAAAGATATAGGGATGGTGTCATGTAGCTTTGCGTGCATCTTTGCTGTGTAATGACCCCTTGTTTATTCCTTTTTGGTGCTTTAAGCCATCCCTATATCCCCTTCATTTTGAAGAAATGATTTTTCCACTTGTTTCCACTTTTTTTAACAGCTTATGACAACACTGCTTCAGTCACTCTGACGTTCATGGGTATAAGCTACCATAGACCAACTGAAAGCAGTTGCTATTATGTTGCTATATAGTGCCAGAAGCAGGGGCATTCACTTCAACAAGGATGTAATTAGGTTATTGCATATGGTTGTGGTTTCATAGGCAGGCCTTGGCTGGGGGGAGCCTAGCCTAAGTCTAGGCAGAGCTGACTACAGTGCTTTTAGTGTGTACTGAATGAAGGCCGATTTGAGCGCCCTGCTAGGCTCGCGTAACATCGCGCAGACTCTACCAAGTTGTTCCTCGTGCCAATCAAGCACCTTCCAGTAAGGAGAAAGCGGGTCTAAAGAAGAAGAGAATATGATGACACGAAAATCGTGAAATCGCGTAGCTATAATTATATGAGCGAATTCTCGCGTGGACAACTGGTGCGTATGAGGTCCTTGGGAACATGTATATATAGGTATATACGGGCCCGTAGACTATTGCTAGTGTGTTTTGAAGGCCTAGGGAGTCATTCTCACCGAGTTTTTAGTCGTTTTGTACGGTGAGATTTCACCCGTACATATAGAGAGTCTAGCGACTCTCTAATTCTATGTGTAGTATATACTTATCCAATAGTAGAATGCTTGCTTCTTCCCCCACCTATTATGTGGGGCTATTTTGCATCCTGGACGTGTAGTCACATGTAATGCAATTCAAACGATGGAGTTAGCTAATTTTACTTTAGCTACACTGCCTCGCCGACGTACCCTTGCCGACTGCCTATGGAAAGTTGTCACAGATGGGATTAAGTAGGCTCGCTTTCCAATTATACCTCAATGATTGTCGTCTGTTCTCTCTCCTCTCTTCCACAGAATGCCATCGGAATGGTGAGCATTGCAGCGGGGATTCACAGTGCTGCAGTAATTACTCTGCCGATTTGGTGTGGGCCCCCCTACATGCATCTGAGCACCCTGCATGCATGCTCCTGAAACAGAACTGACCCTAAAAACTATGTATAGCTTATTGGTAGTGTATATTTCATGCATCTGTGCTGTAAAAGACTAAGCCGTTTAACATAGCTATACAATAGTCATGATACATAATATAGTTCAATGTATCACTGAAAGCATGAGTGTTTGAGGATATTCATATTCATGTAAGTGCTAGGAAGCTAATGGTTCAGTGGTGATGTGAGGAATAAGTTTACATTGGAACTTCAGAATCTGTTTCTGGAGCTGGAGGAGTGTCAGTTATAGATAGAGAGATCCATTGCACAATCCCAATGCTTATATACAGGTCAAGAAGACATAAACCTCCACACGGATTAGGGACCCGTCAAGTTAAACACCCTGCATGCTCTTCAACTAACTACAGTGAGAATGAAAAGCACTAATAAAGTGCAAACCCTCGGCGGCATGGTACCACGCATGTGGGTTGGGCTAAGTGTGCATTAATCACCATAGCTTAGTCTAGCAATAATTTATTATTTGTCACGATCAGAGTGTGTGACTCTAGGCCAATGAACATGTTTAGAGAAGACCCGCAGACTTGCAGGCCTGAAAAGTGAATAAACAGTGAACATGCATGTCCTAAAGCCTAAGAACATGAAAATCGAAAGAAACTTTCATCATGTCATCAAATCACAAGTGCACAACACAACCATGATCACGCGGAAATCAGATAAATCACACCAAAAAATTTAGTTCCAGGACCGACAATATCACCATCACGAATGATCCTATATAGAGTGACTCATCGAAGATCGGACAACAGGTATAATCGGACAGTCTTCTGGAGTGCGTACATGAGCTTTGTTTTTTTGTTCCAATTGTAAAATGTAGCGTTACATATGGTCATCTCTTGTACCAAGTTTAGAATTATTCCAGGCTTTTATGGCTGAGCTATGCCGTCGAGAAGGTCGACGGCCGACATTACGTAATATCGGACGTTCGCATCTATCGACGGACGCACCGTAACTCTTTGTAATGCAGGGAGAAATCCGTGTTCCAACAACATCAGATGGAAGAAGGACTCAAGGCCTCCAGCTTGCACACAGCGCAAAAAACCTTTCCAGCGGCAACGCCGCGTAAGCCGGGAGAACGCGCAGCTACCTCACCGATTGAAGTTCGGACACGCCTATTGCAGGCGCGAAATTATAGGGCGCCAGCAGCAGGCAGCAGGGAGAGGAAAAGGCTGCTACTGACAGTCATATGCTTGCATTCTAAAAGCGAGAGTAAATAAACAACGGTAATAAGTAAAAAAACACAGCTGAACCCTGAACTAGTGATTGTTTTAGTGGTAAAGACATTCCACACTATAAAAATAGTGGTTGAATAATTATGTGGACGCGTTGAACGTCGCTCTTGCATGAGAACATCTGTCCCAGATCTCTGTTCCTCTGGCTCTGTGCTTGGTTCTGTAATGTACAGCAGAAATATGTTGTAGAAAGTGGATCAGATAATTACATAAACACAGATGTGTGTGTATTGCTCACCTGAAACAGAAGCACTCTCTTGATCAGTAGCTGAAACAGGGGAGGTTAATCCTATCCTTGAATACACCACTATGTGATCCTTCACTCACCCTTCCTGTTACATGATCCGAGAGAGTGCTTTTCGGAACTTGATAAGACTCAGCTGCTCTTCGAATCGACAGTCGCCCTTCTCGAACATCACGGCAGGCTTTACCCATTGAATCTTTGTCCCATGTTTTGTACTCAGTAGGACGCTGGGTCACAGAAGAACATGAGGATAGTAGTGATGACCTTGGGGAGCGGAACACTCTGTTTCGCAGTGGTAGCTGATACATTTTTACCTGCAACAATCACATTGTACTTTTACAACAAACAGTGCGCTCTAAAAAATACATTATAAACATACGCAGAAAACAGTAAAAAATGCTTACAAGACTCCAGAAGGCGGCATTTACAACGGGATTGGCCAGAAACACACCAGCAGGGAGGTCAGGCGGGCACCGGCAACGAACGACAAAACGAGGAGGTTACACGAGGTGGAAACACGGTGCGCATGTGCAGCTGGGCGTGTCCGAACTTCAATCGGCGAAGGAGCTGCGCGCTCCTGCGACTTACGCGGCGTTGCCGCGGGAAAAGTTTTTTGCGCTGTGTGCAAGCTGGAGGCCTTGAGTCCTTCTTCCATCTGATGTTGTTGGAACACGGATTGCTCCCTGCATTACAAAGAGTTACAGTGCGTCCGTGGATAGATGCGAACGTCCGATATTACGTAATGTCGGCCGTCGACCTTCTCGACGGCATAGCTCGGCCATAAAAGCCTGGAAAAATTCTAAACTTGGTACAAGAGATGACCATATGCAACGCTACATTTTACAATTGGAACAAAACAAGAAAGCTCATGTACGCGCTCCAGAAGACTGTCCGATTATACCTGTTGTCCGACCTTCGATGAGTCACTC
>CASHTH010004528.1:0-38746 GCA_030341885.1 Geodia barretti
CTCGGATTGCTTCCCACCAAGCATTCACAACACATCTACTGCATTGTGTGTAGCACCCGTATACAGTCAATGTAGACTGCTTACTTACTATGTAATGTCTTCTATCTCGTTGCACCAATACCTATCTTGCCCAAATTTTGCTGTCCCCCAAATGATGGTGTCAACGATGTCGCATTTTTGGTAGGCACATGAACGGAAAATGAAACGAACCAACTATCCTTAATGCTTTGACTAAAGTTGTAGTATGGAATGGTAATGTCATCTATCTCGCTGCACGTATCCCTATCACGCCCAAATTTGGCTGTCTTCCCTATATAAGGGTGTCAACGATCTCACATTTTTTGTGGGCACATAAACGGAAAGTGAGACAAGCGAACTATCCTTAATTCATTATGTAATCTTAGCTATAGTTGTCATTCGTATTAATAGTGTATGTATATACATGGAGATTTGAGACTCAGCCAGAGTCGGAGATGATGAGCATTGTCACATGCAAGACTAGTAGTGCCACATGTGTATTATCCCACTCTGAACAATCGTCCCGAACAACTTCATTACGTCCAAATTCACGGCATTAAGTATTTCGTGTCGCACAGAATGCAACACATTTGTGATTATCAGCAAGAAGGCTAGGCATAATTTATCATAGGATAACTCTTGGACTATTTTGCATTTATACTGCACTGGATCAAGAAAAAATGTGTCCTGTATACACCCTCCATAGTAACGTTTTGTGAGGAAGCAGAGATTGTGTTCCTATCCCAGTGGGTCTGGTTTGGTGGTGTTCTGTCAGTGCTGGCGGAGTCTGTAAGGGCTAGCAACTACAGCTGTCCCACCTGCAGTAAGTGTGAGTGTGGTGCACTTCAAGCTGGTTTGGTCACTTGTGACCAACAGACTACAAGAAAAATTGTGAACATAGAGATGGTATAAAAAGCAAGGAGACAAGACAGGGATGACATAGTGTATGTGATGCAGCAATACAATGGATAACGGCTCCTACTTCAAACTGACATTGCTTGATTGTGAACCCGCGAAGCATGGGTGTGCTGCCTCGTGTAATGACTCTTTTCTAAGGAAACGAGACAAGTAATGCACAGGTGCTTTTTATACAATCCCAACATTCACCAAGTTGATAGCAAGATGGTTGATGGTAGTTGTCATTACAGAACACTGCATCAATGCCTCCCTTTGATTTGCCCATGTAAAAGGCTGAGCTTAGCAAGATACATACTCCTGAAGAAAACTCTCTTTACAGTCTCATCCTCCACAGTATGGTTCTGTATAATATTATGTTAGCTCCACTATATTATGTCAACTAGTTAGTGTCAAATCTGTTTGTTGGCAAATGGCGGCCAGCCTTCTGCACAGCTCTGTTGAATTGCTTCACTACTCTCAAGGAATTAACATTGAAAATTAAATTAATGTTGTGATTTCACTGGTCAATCGAGGGTATCAGGCATTGGTCTAATGTATATTCTTACTTGTTTGGTGTGAAAGAATTGAAAGTGGAGCAATACTCACCAAATTATCGGTAAAATTATGTTACTATTCATGCATATAATAATATCGTACCTGTGTGTTTAGATGTTGTCAATGATTCATGTTGGGAGACTCGAACGGCATGGTGCACAGTGTGGATGCAGACAAGATGTGATACTTTTGATACAGTAGCATAAACATCTTTCTAGTCACTAGATATCGTATCGCTCACGATACCAACTTTCCTTTGAGCAAACGAGACAAAAATATGCCATTGTCTGCATAGCCATTCTGCTGGTAGTCCTACCATTACTGACATGGCTTACCGATCGAATCCCACTTAGGGCAGAAAAGCGTAGTCCAGGGAGTAGTTGTGCTTTCGTTTGACCATGATGTTTATGATACTTGTCGTTAGGCGTCGTTGGTTTAAACCCCAGTCTGCTCCTACATGCTTAGCGAGAGTGTACTGTGCCACAGAGGGTACTTTGCCTTTGTTTTGTGTGTTGTATATAGATTTGAACCCCTACCTGCTTAGTTCCCCTGAAGGCAGTAAGTCTGCTGGTAGAGTGGTTGCCTATAGGCAGTGTCATGGGTTCAATCTAGGGCAGCCTTTTTTCGCCTTTGCGTTGCTTTGACCTCTTCGATGTTGGTGTCACATGTGCCATTACTTGTGGTTCTTGACAGTTACCTTCTACAAACTCGTTAGCAAAAATGATCACAGGATCAATACCCACACAATCCCCCACTTCTTGCAATACCATGTACAACACCTATAAGTGCCTGGCACCTTTTTAGAATCACAAATGCACTAGGGCTAAACTGGTCCCGCTCTTCTGTGTTGTCCGGAGCTTCAGCACACTAAGTTATCAGGAAACAGCCAACAAACCTCCAGAAGAAATGCTATCCGTTCACTATAGGTTAGACGTTCATAAGCACTGTCCCAGCACTAGCAGTTAATAGGAGGTTCTCTATCTCTACTTATGCTGTCACAAGGACACACATTAGCAACATTAATAAAAAAAATACCCTTGCTAAGGGCTAAGGAGTCAATTTTTATGATACAAAGTTGCAGTATCTTGGTGTTTGACATAAAAACTACATGGTAATAAACATACAATTTCTTGAATTTAGGGACGAAAGACTGCATGATAAACAAAGAACATACACTTATTTTTGGTCTGTCGGTGACTGTTCAATAAAAAAGTGCCTGCATGTTTGACAGATTCATGAGAAACCGACACCTTAGTTCCAGAGATACAACCATAGAGGAATAACTGGTTTAGTGCTGTTTCAAGGAGGAATCACAATTCCATCATATCCATTGTGATTCATCTGCTCTAAATACTTGATATAATCATTAGGTAGGTGGTGTTCTGTAGCACCTGATACCATAGTGTCTAAATAGGGCTTTGAGGGAAGGGATATTCCAGTATCATCACACATCACATACATGAAGCAGGGAATTTGTAATCCCGACTTCGTCATAACCGTTACTGTTATTCTTCTGTAGCTCTCCCCTTCCTGCCTGCAATAATTTCCTCACGTAAAGCTATCATGCTGGTAAAGACACGTACTCATCCAATTGGTGCAGGTGCTCAGGTGATATCTTCCACAGGACACCCCAGACGACTTTATTCTCATTCGGTGTCTGTGTGACGTTTGCGACAGCTCCATGCCACGTTGGCCAGTCAGGTCCGGAGAACTGCAACTCGTGGTTGTCCAGTCTTGCAGCATCCACAAACTCGGCGGTGGCAGAACCAGCGGGGCAGTTTTTTGAGATACGGCACGTACTCATGTTCGAACCAAAACTGAAGTAAAAACTGAATTCCTCCATTACCCGCGCGGTGTGGTGGTCATGTGGAAGGGGCGGGGGTAGCGGACATGCGCGCATAATGAACAATAATTGACGTAGTCTCGATCGTGGCGCGGCACACTGTACTGATGCGCGCGCTCTTCACTAATTACGGAACGGGGAAATGGAGTGGGCCGCCCGGCGGCGATTGAATGAATGGGCGTGGCCTTAATTAGTTAGCTCGCGCACCTCTCATGAATAATTCCCTTTGATGTTGAATGTAGTAGTAATCAAGTCCTTAGAACCTCTCATGAATAATTCCCTTTGATGTTGAGTCTAGTAATCAAGTGTCTAAAACCCGTAGTAGTGGGTCTGCCAGGTATCTAAGTACTAAGTCTCTAAGTTGCAAGTTAGATCACTGTGAAGAATTTATATCACTGAGGTTTCACAAAGGTCAAATCCATAATAATCAAAGAGTGGGAAGGCCCATTTGCTCCTAGTAGATCCGAGACTGCCGCCGAGTTCATCAGCCCGCGTCGCTTGGACGATTTGTTGTTGGTCGCTAGTCAGGCGTTTCCCGGAGAGCATGAGCGTTCGTTCTGATAGCGTAGCATCAACAATTATCGCGACCCAGATCAGCGACGCGGACATGAGCCCAGTGCGTGTCTTCTCGGACCATGCAGAGTTAGCGTCCAGTTGCTGCGACGTTCGTACCTCAGAGGGTCGTCACTAGACTGGCATGCACGGTACCAGCTATCGGCAGAGGGCCAGTAACGCCTACGCGGCACAAAGATCGCTCCTGTGCGACCACCGTCAGTCGGAACATGGCCCCCTGTTCGGACAGTACATTTAAAGCTAAAGAGACAGCGCTATCGTACTCAGAAAACCTAACACGTATAATACTACAGCGAACACGTCAGTACTGCGTCGTACAGCTGTGCATAACAGTGACAAAGCATACGCCCACTTAATTGTGCGCATGCGCTTGTCTGTTCCAACTCGATATGCGATGCGCATTTTAGGTCAAAAATACGCGGATACTAGTTCCGAAGGGCACGACTTACGGCATATAACTCGCGTGCCCTTGCAGTGAGTTGAGGTAGACAAGACATTGGCAGTCCGATAATTCGAGAGTTGTGTCCGATAAAGAGTGCGTGTCCGGTGGAGTGTGCAGTACTCTATAGCTGATTTCAATGCCTGACTAGCGACAAACAACAAATCGTCCAGATCAAGCGACGCGGGCTGAGCGCTCCAGTAGCAGTGTCTTGCTCCGGCGGGGCTTGCAGGATATATCCGTCCAGTTGCTGCGATGCTTGTATGATGAACTCGTCCTGCTCGGCGGCAGTCTCGAAGCTATGAGCAAATGGGCCTACGCCGTTTCCCAGCCTAAATTCTGGCGGGCAGAGCCAACTGGGTAACGGGTCTTGCACACTATCGAAAAGACTAAGCGAAACTGCGCTCTCCGTGCCGCGGTTCTAAGCCAGTTAGACCACTGAACTCGTCTCCTCGGTTTGAAAACCCTCGTGGGTCGGGAGCAATAATAGTGACCTCGGCTCCGCCTCGGTCACTATTACGTCATTGTCCCCTCTCCCCCTCGGGTTATAGAGCTAGAGCTAACCGAGTGATTTTGGCTGTGGCCGGAAGTCGCTATAAATATACGCGCGGGTCCGTCAGTCGTCGGTAGACGAGGGTTGGATGGTCATCATCGGAGGCAAGCAACTGACTCATAAAAAATTGAACTCTGAGCAGTTGCAGAGACACTTAGCCCAATCTGACGTAATTTTCCCGACCGAAACTCAGCTCCAACTCGTATAGCTAACATACTGCAACCTGAAGGCCGTTGTCGCAGGACATGTGTCTCTTTCGGAGAGGTAGGAACTACTATGCATGATCCATTATTGCTTCGTAGCCCAAGCTCTATAATGGTAGATACCCGCCGGGTGGTGTCGTTGTGTTGAGCTAGCTAGCTAGTCTGCTGGCGCCGTGGCGTCGAGTGTAGCTATAATTATTATACAGAATTTCTGCGTACATTTGTCCCCAGCCAAATCGAGCTTGGAAGAGCGGTTCCCCCACAAGAACTGGGCGATAATCTTATCTTTTCAGCTTCTAATCAGCACCATATTCTCAGTGATGAGTCCGTCGGTGTATCAATACGTCACATCTCCCACGCACTTTACCTGAAAACCTAAGGAACGAAAAGGTTTGTATTCTGTAAAAAAGTTACACATTTCCTACAAGTTTATTGCTCGAACAGGATACAAACCGGTATTGGCCTGGTCTGGGGGGTACAGACACAGACTATGCCTTGGTTCAAGCAGCCCAGCCACTCTTTGAAACTGGTGCAGTGTTGGTGACAGTGCCACTGGCATACCGGTTGCCATTCTCTTGTTTGCTCTTTGCCTTTGTGGCCCTGGCTGGTGTGGGCGGAGGGATGTATGCCCTTGCAGAGCACGTGTGGGTTGCATTTCTAGGACGTGGACTAATGGGGGCAGGTGTCCAGTTCGGGGCAGCAACAATCCACACGTACATTGGAGAAATGGGGACTATGATGGACGATATCAGACAAAAGCTGGAGAGAAAACCAAGGAAGTTGATACTCTACATCATATACTCATTTGTGCTGAATGGAGGATTTGTTGTGCCTTATGGTATGTAATTTGGCCCTGACTTGAGGTGTAAAGGGGCTATGGTATTTTGATTGATACAAGATTAACCTGCAGAGGATTGTGTAATAGGGCTTCACATGCATGTTTTCAAGTGGTGATGCATAGTTCAACAACAGTCTCCTGTTAACATCATGCTAAATGCCAGAACATCCTCATCTCACATTGCATAAAGTGTGAATCCTTCCCTGTTTCATACAGTTGTTACATCAGTCATGTCGACATTCCAAGACGTCAACCCTTATCGGTGGCCTGGGTGGTCTGTGACAGCCCTGGCTGCTGTTCTGGGGACGGTGGTACTGCTGTGCTTTAGAGAAACCCGCTCTTTCCCCCGACCGACAATCACAAGAAAAAGTTGTTCAGGACTTAAGTTGTCAACCCAACTAAAGAGTAGGGCCAAGATACGACTCATGGTATCCTCCTTATTGCCATTATTCGTGCATACTAACGGTTGTCAGCAGTTAATGGCTTTTAAGTTCCTTCTAACATGTGTAGGAAGTAAGTATTATAGCTACAGCTTGTAACAAGGAAGCTGCACTAGACCAACAACCCCAAAGAGCCAGTCGCTCTACTTCTCACTGAACACAGCTCCCATAATGTTGAGGGGCTGGTAGACTAGGCTACAATTGTAAGAGGTGGGGGCACCTAGCCTCGCATCCTACTATTTTTAAAATACACTGCGCCTGCATGCGCACAAGGGGTTATGTGGTCGGTCTGTATGTCTGTTGTTGTCGACATCGACGCTAAAATCACCAGATCTGGTGCTGAGTAATTACCTCCCAATCACCCCTCGTATATTAGCGTAGTGCCCACCATCCTGTGCAAATCTAACGCAGTACAAGGTGACATTGAAATTTACAAGCACACCCGAGACCCAACTGGGACAGGGCTACAAGACCTGTGTTGTCAACCCGGTTTAGAAAATGGTCCGAGAATATACTTTATGCTAAGTACAAGGTTGCGATAGGTCAATGTCAACCCAATCGTCCAGATGCTCAACCACTGCTACTGGCCGGCACTAGGACAGAACACATTCACCTTTCTCAACATGTGCAACCATCTTACCATAAGGTCTATTGTTTGGACCGCTTTCTACACCAGGCTGACAGCACAGTTTCTTCTATCCCAGTTGGGTTGCTCCTGCTCGCCAACAATGTTTAACATTCTACTAGTTATAATGTATAGTAGGTTGCAGTCATTGCTGCTCTGAGCACTCTTTTCACCATTCTGTTTTGTTACTGAATAGCCATCTTTTTGTATGGTTATAAAAACACTGCTTACTACATCTCCTGTGCAACAAGACTTTTTCGTTCTTGTCATGACTGTTTTTTGTGGCATGGAATTGTCTCAGTTAGTTTTTCACACATCAACTTATGCTGGCATGGTATATAACTAGGCATTTTAAAACGCTGCCTTTTCTCCAGCGCACCAGGTACCATGTTACATGAAGGTCCTTTTTGTGTGTTGTCAACATCACATGCATAGATAAGGCATGTAGAGTAGTGCAGCTGAATAACGGAACAATGTTGATTGTAGCTACACATTTCATTGTGTGTGTATCCCAATGATGTGCGCTGTGTTTGATTCTCCAAATTTTTTGGTACTTGCAGCAATGAACGGAGGGGAAGCAAGGGGGGGGTCAAAGGCACACACATTATCTCATTGTGGCGCATACCCAGAAATATGTATGTACAGTATTCATGTAAGCTTTGTGATTGTTAACCCTAGGCGCGCATGCGCAGCGAGGGTTACAGTACTTGGTCTGTCCGTCTGGCTGTCCGTCCGTCCACAGCGACAAACAGGTAAAATAGCGACACAAACGGGTTCAGCGCTACACCCGCTTCATTTTAAAAATGGCGATTTTTTGTAAAAGTGCCGCGTTCAGAAGTTATGGCATGAAAACCAAGTGAACAAGCCAATATGCAAATTAGCACAGGCTTACCTCGACCGGGTCCGCTTGCTCTGTGTACCTTGGAGGCACAAGAAGTCACAACGAAGGGCGTGTATCGACTCCCGCATGCTATCTACAGTGAGTACTACTGTGGCTAGCCCGTGTCAGACTACTCTAGCGGGAGACCACGAGTAAACGCGTATATACTACAAATAGCCCAGCCCATCAATTAGCGGTACCGCGCATGCGTAGTCGCCGAGGGTTTGCACTTTAGTGCTTTATTGTTTCATCAAGGACCTCAGTTGTTACCAGTGATAAAAATCTGATTGTCTGTTTACTCCCCCTTTGAAGCCTCTGATCTACTTGGGGTTATATTGCGTTCTGGAAGGAAGGTGAATTCCTCAGTTCAAACATTATTCTCCCAAGAACAAAGTGAGGTAGTGGTGAAGTACTGGCAATGAAAAAAATACTAGCCAATAAAATAGTAGAGAAATAGTGGAACTGCAGTATATATAGTGGTAAGAAATTATAGAGGTTGGCTTCCTCTTGACTCATCTGCATGTGGTCATGTCCAAACCATCCTCTAATAAACATTCCCCAATCAGGTGGCCAAGGAAGTTGTAATAAAAACTAAATGATTTTGTTCTGCAACATGAAATCAATTTTTCTTAACCCATTCTCCCTGCAAGACCTACATATTTGTGATTGGATGTGGGTATATTGCAGGAAAGGTGTATGCTATTCTGCTAACTCTAGTCCCACCAGTTCTGGACAACAATTTTGGTTTCACTGTGGAATACTCTTCACTATTCTTGCTTGGTGTTTCTGCTGGTTTTCTGAGTAGCAGCTTTATACAGTAAGTCAATAGTATAATGTAATCAACACACATGTTCATGATGGACAGTTTGCAACTTTTTTTCACAAGTAGCAGCTTAACACTATAAGCATTTGTGGCACTCTGTGGGGAAAAGCCAACTGTCTCTCTACTGACTAGGTTGGCTTGCACCTACTTACCAATTAGAAACATAGAAGGGCATGCCTTAGTATGTATATACGAAAACTTTCACCCACATGCTGTTAACACTCGCCTGCGCGCATGCGCAGCGAGGGTTATTGCAGTCGGTCTGTCTGTCTGTGTGCGTGTGTCCGTCCGTCCGTCTGTCCACCGTTTTTCTCGTAACCGCGGCAACTCTGAGCATGAAACGTGGACATATTATCAAATAGGAGGCATGCATGGTAAAATAAGATTCTGGAGCGGAGAAGGCCGGGGAACGGACGGCTGCTGAGGTGAGTGTGAGTCAAATAGAGAGTCGCGGATGATCGCTGTACTTAGATGCTAGATGCTTTGCGCGTGTGGAGAAGATTTGCTGGTCTACCAGTATTGATGGTACAGTTGAGTAGGAGCGAGATTGCCGGTGAAGTGAGAGCCAGGGAGCGAATCTGTTCAGTGAAGGAGTCACTGAGGTATAACCATTGGCTGCTGAATGTAGGCTCTAACAAACTACTATCTGAACTCCATAATCACCAGGGGCGAGGGTTATGCACTTTCAAGTGCTTTTCATTTTCATGGTGTTTGTTTGCGTGCTGCATTTTTCAGTTTAGGAGCTAAGTTTGCGAGGGTTGATAACAGAATTCTGCTGGGAGTGTGCCTTGTATTAACTCTGCTTGGAGCTTTACTGGTGGGGGATTGGCAGTCCACTGCCCATGGAAACCCTTGCCAAATGCCTGTCACCACTGACTGCTCAAACAACTTGTCACTGGAAATTACGAGCGGTCTATCTCCACTGGGAGACGAAGACAATCTTGCTCTGAACTGTTCCAATATCTCCATACAATATTTAAGTTTCAATGAGCGATATGTTGACACCTGTGAATCCCTGGGTACAGATGACAACAGTTGCTTTTGGAACCAGCAGTCTCGCGTAACTGGAGATTTCTGTAACACGTGTCTCCCTGCTTGCCTGAGCAGACAAGCCACACTCAATTTCTACCAGTTTTCTTCGGGAGTACTGCTTCTGTCAATAGCAGCTCCTCTTGGATTTGTTTTTACCTCTGCAGTAGCGTCTGAGATAACACCACTGGAATCACAGGTATTTTACAGTGAAATTATTGCTTGCTCACGGATGGACTGGTGAATGAAGTTTAGGTTTCATTGTAATACTTATTCTGACCTGAACTCCAGGGTACAATACTGAGTCTGTTAGTGGGGGCGGGTGCGTTCAGCAGAGCGGTCTCCCCAATTTGGTGTAAGAATAATAGTGCATTTTGCTGACCTTTTGTATGACCTACAGCTGCATAATAATAATCTTTAACCTCACGCATACATTTCGTTTACAGTTGTGAGGAGCTATGATGCAAGTGGTAGACATATGTACTTTGCTATGGGCATCACTGCTGGCTGTGCGCTGGTTCTGCTTCTTTTACTCGTTCTCCTCTACAATAACCTGGCTCCTATATCCTCATCTGGTGCAGGTGTAGTAGTGACAGCTACCTCAAGGTTAGCAGTGGAACTTGAGAACGAATACTTGTCAGGTGAGGATGGATCATGATCACATTCTGATATCTGACAGTGGCCCTTACTAATGTATCGCTGCTATCTATATAGAAATTAAGTATGCTAACTAATAGCTACATCCATTTTGCTTTATGCAGGCAACAACGAAGCGGTGATTGATCAAATTTGGACAGAGACTCCACTGTAGCTTTCTCCCTGGTGCAAATAACTGATTTTAATTTGGGCATGGCACATACATAATAATAATAATATTTTTGTGTGCTTAATGCTATAGTTGTGTTATATAACCAATGTTTGAGAGAGCCGTTATGAAGATGGTAAAGGTTTATCATAGGATCATAGGAGTAGTGAAGGCTGGCTGCATGTCTTGGTATCTTTCAGTTTTAGAAATAATTATCATCTGTGCCAGGTCTCCCTGTGTGGTATGAAGTTGTATATAGGGTGGAAGTTGGAGCAATGTTTTAAGCCTAGCTCTAGCACAAGTATATAGCAGTGTCATCTTTATACAAAACCTTTCCCTTCATCTGGTGGGTATAATGCAGGGCAAAACTTTCCTGACAACTTCTATATATCTCTATGAATGAAATAGGCAGGATGCGCCAGGGTAATGATAATATTATAATATGTACAATTTTGGCGTACCATAACATGAACACTGGCCTTAGCATATATACACTGTGTGGTACATGAATATTCAAAAGTGACTGACTGTGACTGATGACCCGCTATACTGTGCCTGGCTACCACTTCACTCCTCCCTCAACACCGATCTAAGAGACTGCGAGGTCAGGAGCTGCTGTTGCCAAAGTCCAACCCACTATCAGAAGTTTCCAGGAGTGTCGCCACACCGGCCTCCAGGGTTGCCCCTTCCACCCATTCAGTCCAATATGACAATCAACACTGTATGAATCAGAGTGTGTCCACAAAACACGGGCCTTCACTTTAACACTTAACCCTTAGCCAGCCACAGGCATCTATTATATAATAATTATGCCAGAGCCTCCATAAGAATTTATTTATGGCTATAATACTAGGCTATAATACTATGTTATAGATCGATTTCTGTTTATTAAGGAGATACCCATGGCGTCCAAAGGGTTAAAGCCGCGGACTGCACATAAATATGTCTACGTCCATAAGATTTTAGATTGGGTCATAATTATACATTAGGCGGTAATACTTTATACATAGATCTGCTTATTTAAGAAGATACCCATGGTGTCCAAAGGGTTTTAAAGAATGTACAAGCCGTATGCATTACATCATTGCAGCGAAAATAGAAACAGCATCACACACATTCACACATGACCTGCTACAGACATACACATAATATGTAGCTAGTTGTCTGGTTTTTTATCGTCGTAATAATAGTCATCATAACAATTGGTACACAGGTTCTCCAACTCTGGTTTGGCATAGAAGGAACAGCCAGCTGTCTTGCATAGTACTTTCACGGCTGGTGCAGTAGCCTCATCAGCAGCTCCACGTAACCCGGCCTGAATTCCAATGGCGTCCCCTCCTCCCATGATAACCCCTGCCCCTGACCCAGTGGCACCCTGAGCCTGCCTCAACTGCATCCCAACCCCTGCAGCTCCCATCTCTTCCTGATGGCGGTTGGCCAACACCCCACTCCCACTGGTGTTTGTGCTGAGGTTATTGAACGTGGCTCCACCTCCACCTACTGTGGACCCAGTCTGGTGGACATTGTGAGTGCCAGCTACAGGGTACTGACTGGGGGTTGGTTGATCAAAGTGTGCTGCACCCTGAGACGAGTAGTATGGCTGTAAATATCCTACCCCATGCTGGGGAGAGGCGGGTGGCTTGGACTTCACTGTTTCCGTGTCGTACTGACTGGCTGGTTGAAGGTGAGCCATGGCACCCCCTGAGCTCTGTGGCACAGGGCTGGTAGAGCGAGGCATGTTGTATTGTGTCTCGTAGGGCTGTGGTCGAGCGGACGAAGCGATTGATTGCGAATGTGATTGTGCCCAGTACTGCGATGATGAATTGGGTACCATATCACGATTCCCCGGAGACTGGCCCGCATTTAACGGTGTCTGATAAAGCTGTGTCTGGTGTCCACCAGTACTTACTTGGGATGATGGTGCTAGTCCGACCTGCAGCTTTGTCACAAACTCGGCATGCTGAGGACAGAGAGCAGAAGGTGCACTAGAATCTGGAGTCACTCCCATACACATAAAACAGCTCATTATTGGGGGATTTCGGTTTGTGCTTGAAATATTCATTCCCGCCATCGCACTTGTCATGTCTGACGCCGTAACAACAGGAGCGGTGTTGGTTGGAGCATATGTGGTAGTTACTGCTGAACGAGAACGGGGCTTAGGAACTGGCCTGGATGTTACTGAGGCCTGAGAATGAGCCACACCGCCTGGTTGAGGTTCTGTCATCGGCTTATACACAGGTTGTAAGTAAGGCTGGGGCACTTGAGAAGCAGCAAGGTGTTCTGGTTGCGGTGGCTGGTTGCCTGGCTTGGGAGAAAGCGGTTGCTGGTAGTCAAAGTAGGAGAAGTCAGCTGGAGGAAGGTCTGCTGAGGAAAATGTGTCTTTTTCAGGCTGTTGGTAGGCTGGGGCACGTGTCTCATGCTCTGTGCGTCTCAGAAAGCAACCATTGCATAGTCCTCCATACTCTTCAGAACCATAGTACTCGTGGCAGCTTAGGCATTTCCTGTCCGGGCTGTTGTTGGTGTCCTTTGTCGTCTTGTGACAACCGTGGCAGAGGCCTCCATACTCTGGGCTCCCGTAGTAATCGTGACACAAGGTACACTTACCCTGCTCTTCAGCTGGAGGTGGTGCAGCATGCTGGCCATGGTAAGGAGAGGTGTGGGCGGATGAAGCTAGCTGGCCGTGGTATGGAGTAGCGTAAGTCTGATCATATAGATGGTTCTCGGCTGGAGCTGGCATTGGGACCCCAGACCTCTCGGTCTCTCTGAATATGGCGTCCATGTTCTCGTTGAAGCACTTTGAGCAGTAGAAGCGTGTCACTGCTGTCCCAAAGAACTCGCAGTTTGACGTTCTGCACTTGTTTCTTTCCTCGGGTGAGGCAGTTGAACGGGGAAGGGGAACGGGAGGGGTGGATTGCTCTCCCTGTCGGGGAGGGATGGCCGGCTTCTGCTGGTAGCTATCAAGAGTCTCATACGTGTTGTCTTGAGGTCCCTGGTTGCCATACTGAGGCTGGCCACCAGGTTCATTCCCATACAATGGCTGGAACCGATTCCCATACTGAGGCTGAGTCTGATTCCCATACTGGGGTTTGTGATGAGTCTCATTCCCATACTGAGGCTGGGGCTGAGTCTGATTCCCATACTGAGGCTGGGCTGGCTGGTTCCCATACTGTGGCTGGTTCTGCTGGCTGCCGTGATAGCAGTTCTCACACATGCCTAGGTACTTTGGGTGGCCGGGCTGGGAGCAGTTAGGACACTTGATGGATGTAGGGCCAGACATGCCTGTGGCCCCAGAGTCAGTGGCGCTCTGACGACGAGCCTGGGAGGTGGGTGACTCTTGCTGGAGGACTGCGGCTAGAGTTTTCTCGTGGCATTTTGTGCAGAGCCCTGCTGTTTCTGGATCGCCGTACATCCCACAGTTGTTGATGCACTTGAGTTTGCCACTCTGTTCACCTCCCTGTGAAGCTTGTGTTGGCTGCCTGGCCACTGTAGAGTAGGACGTCTCGACTGGGGCTGTCACAGCTGATGCGTATCTCCCATCCCGAACTACCACCCCACTTCCACCACTGTAACTCTCACTTTGACTATGTTGCGCCTGCTGTTGTGGTTGCTGTGCGAAGTGGACCGTGTGGCAGGCATCGATGAAAGCCCCGACCAGGCGCTCGTAGTATGTTGGCTTGGTGTTGACACTGACTGTAGCACAAGGAACCATTCTTTTGGATTGAGTATCAGGAATGTCAACTAGCGAAAGGTAGTCATTCAAAAGCTCTTGTGGATTTTCACCTGCGAGCGTGAATCGCACAGGAAGGCTGTAACCATTGAAATCGACCAGAGGGAGGACAAGTTTCCCGTCGCGATACTGTTGGGAGGAGTCGATAACCACCAGAGCAGAAAAGTGGCCACCCTGGTAGCTCAGTGGGAGAGGGTCTTTCTTGCAGCAATTGGAAGCCCAGAGAAGAGGGAGATACACACCGTGAAAGTTGATGGTCTGCATAGTACCTCCAGAGTTGAAAGACCGCATCTTTTGGGAGGCGTACATGATGACCGGTCGCCGTAACACGTTGGCCAGGACAAACACGTGGAACTCCTCGAGGCTGTACAGAGTGGCAGTTGGGGTGGGATCAGGGGATGCATGCCTCACGACAGTCTCCCACTCCCTCTGCCATTGATACGGCTCCAGCTGGTAGCCTTGCTCCTGGCACTCCAGATTTTTGTTGTGCTCCCACCTCATGTAAAATGTGTTAGTCTTCTGTGCCGCATGTTGCACGGCCTGAGACACTGCATTCCTGAGAAAGTGGTCCCGGTCCTGAAAGCCCCACATCCCTAGCGAGGCGGCATGCAGGAGGCAGTTTCCGTCTCCCGTGGTGTTGAGAGGCTGCAGTTTAGTGGCCTGTGGGAACCAGTTGAGGCAGTTCTCCTCCTCGAGGGACCTCTTGGCCGCCTGGTCGATGATGCGGTCAAACACAAACTGGCGGAAGTCGGGAGGATACTCGGCCAGGTGGGGGATGGTGAAGGTGTAGCCTGGAAGATGCATGAAAAAGCAGGTCCCCCCGCCAGGGAAGGTGGAGCAGAGGTCATTTCTAACGTAGTCTTGGCACTGTTTGGTCATCTGCAGGTTGGTGGTGGAGATGCTACGAGGTAGTTCGAGTCTGGTTGTCGACGGCTGGTGATGATGGCTTTGAGTGTAGTAAGTGCTGCCATGTTGGCTGGTGCTAGGTGCATAGGATGACTGGTAGGTACTAGCCATAAATGTACCTGTAAAACACATAGTATCATGTGCCACCATAGAGTAATGTATGCTACACAGATGGCTTCTTTATAAGTTATACATACCCAAGCAAGGGGCCAACATAAATTAACATGAGCCATGCCTGTACAATGTAGTTTGGTAACAAAGGCAGAGCGCATAGAGGTGTATTTGTGTATGCATAGGGGAAACGCTGGAGGAAAAAGAGACTCAGCTCGCAGGCTAATCAACACGTCTGAATCATCCACATCCACACCCTCCTTCTCGCTTTAATTGGCGAGCGGGCAGGAGCAAGCCAACCTGAAGTACGTTTTCACTACGCACGTTATGCATAATCCCATACATTTCATTTATACGCATACACGGCGAGAATATTACCGCCCTCCTCATTATTACTTCCGCATGCATTCTCAGCGAGAACGTCCATGCTATACGGTCACTACCGTAATGGCTTTACGTAGTTCTAAATACGCGCCACAGGGGTTGAAATTTCCCAAAATTGTCATACATGTCATGTACACAGTTCTGGATGCTGAGACTACTACACCGCAGCCGAGCAGGCAAAGCTCTACACCAGACCACCAGACCACCAGACACCGGGAAAACTCGCGCTA
This sequence comes from Geodia barretti, assembly GCA_030341885.1. NCBI lineage: Eukaryota > Metazoa > Porifera > Demospongiae > Tetractinellida > Geodiidae > Geodia > Geodia barretti. Next base: position 15,880 of record CASHTH010004528.1, read on the forward strand.
CCGCTAAACGCGAGGGAGTCGTCGCACAGCCGAAAGCGAGGTAGTTGGTTTCTGCAACTCAAACAAAGCGAGGCGCGCTACTATTGCGGCACTACGTGTGCCAGGACCGAACAAATTGACCTTTCTCAGAATGTGCAACCTTCTGCATACCTAACGTACATTTCTTTCGACAATTTTCTAATCAAGGCTGACAACACAGGCTCATGTACTCAGCCCTGCCCCTATTGGGTCGCTCCCGCTCGCCAACAATGTTCAACATTCCCCTAGTATCCTTCAAACTACATTACACCTCAATCGCTTCGCTTACCTTCACTTCAGACGTGGTTGTTTACAAGTCTCGTCCCCTTCGCTTCAGAGGGCGGAGGTTCTCTTGGGGGGAAATCCCCTTAAAATTGCGCATGCGTTATGTGGGCTATCGCGTGCTGGCATGGCTCTTCCGTTGTATAGTATATATAATACAGGGAGTATAGGGAGGGATGGGGATGCGTGGTGGCATAGGAAATAATAGGAGGGTAGTAGTCTTGGTTGAGTCTTGATGCCTAGAGCCCTATATGATCTAGGAAAACACGAGGTCCATCTCCAGCTGGGTGATGATGAGGCTGCATAAGATATACCCAACTCTGACTCTTAGTTTTCACCAAAGATCTAGTTCACGATCTCTGGGTTGTCTATGTTCAACACCCCCTTCGCTACCTAACCACACCGCTCTGCCCTCTCTCTCCTGTGAATGCGCACACATACGGTACGAAGTATACTACAAATGGACCCTGTCGCACCCCGGCAGAATACATGGAGTCCCAAGTGTAATGAACTTTGGCTGCCCGTTTTACAAACTTGGTTATGAGGATTAACATGTACAAAAAAGTCTAGCACCTACTTATAAGCTGCTGTTTGCACAAAAAGTTATGATTTCCTCTGTAAATCTTTGAGAGCATCATCAATAGCTTCCTGTCTTAGAGACAGCTGCTCTGAGGTCTCCAGAAGTCGGCCCAGTTTCCCCACAACCTCCTGCAGTCCCTCCCTCACACTCCTCTCCTGCTCCCCACTGCGCTGCTGCAGCTGGAGCACCGTGCCACGCAGCCAGTTGATCTTATCATCTGTGTCCTGCAGCGTTCGTGAGATTAGTGGTATTATAGGAGAAGGCAGTTGTGGAGCCTTAATAATTTCACCTAACCAAATCTCTATCATGGACAGATTACCAGCAAAAACTCATACAGGACATAAATACGGGTCAATAACGAGGCAGGACAGCTTTCTTCCAAGAGCTGCCTTGGGCAGAATTCGAACCCACAGTATATATATGACTGTGCTCACCAGCTGAGCTACCAGGGCAATTCAGCTGCTAGGGGGTCAACTCTTCATAAACCTGGCAAGATATTAAGAGTGGCAGACCTCCTCCGGGAAGAGGAGTTTCTTGACAGTGGAGAGGTTGTAGAGGTCCTCCTCCAGGGTGAAGACAGTGTCCACTAGCCACCTCCACAGCTGGCTGCCTCCAGTTTGACCCCGGGCCCCACTGGGAGACACCATGCCCGGCAGCTCCAGACTACGGTAGTTGATGTACGTCTGCTCCCAGTCCAGGAGTAGCTTTACCTACACCACAGTGGTGCTTAGTTCATAAAGTCTTCAAGGAATCTCTAGCATGCGAAGTGATTAAACTGTGCATGAGAAATTTGTTCTTCACTTTGCTACTGACACCTGGAAATTGAGCCCCTTAAAACGTGAGTAACGGTGCATTGTCATTTCAATAGGAAGGCTTTATCTTTATTCTTTATGGCTTATAATGTGTACAGTGAATGCTTCAAACGTTTTATTGGAGTCAGCATAAATGTTTTCAATAACTTATGTACATTCCCTACATTTTAGGAGCTAATTTATGTCTTTTGCTCACTCTTTTGGCCAGTTGTTCCACAGTAGCATTGTCTCTGATCTCCTGCACATCTCCGACAGCCAGACCAGTCTGAAACATATAATACTTCATCACATTAATACTGCCATCTTTTAGCCTGCCTTGAAACATTCTACATGCACACTATATACAATATTATATAGTAACTAGTCAAAGCACCCACTTACACTACATACCAGATTACACTATAGTGCATTAGAGTACGGCCGTTTGAAATACTCCAATCTGATTGCTCAACTAGGAGAAAGCTAGTCGACGTAGTTCCTCTGTAGGATGAGGAGGAACACTGAATAGAATGAGGAATACTACAGAGGAACGCTATTGGATAGTATTCACCCCCAGTGCCTTTGGAACATTTTCTCATGTTTTGCGTGCACCACACTCTAAAATAGTCACATGACAAGTCATGAAAACCATGCAATTTAGGAAGCCTTGGGCCCTGTAGTAGCGTTCCAGGGCCTCGGTCTCTTAAACCCACGTAGTTTCCTATGGCTCGCCGTCTAACTACTATTTTATGCAGGTACTTTTAACTAAACCGAGACAATACACGGATGAGACACAAAAGATTGTTTACAATGCAGACACTCCTTAATGTACATTTCATCATGCATACACAGGCCTGGATAAGAAATAAGAGCCAATATTCCATCAACTATCAACGAGCGACAGCTTCCAGCTCCAGCTCAACTATCAACGAATGTGTACCAGTGCCAAAATCACCTTAATAAAACAAGGGCTACACTGAATTTTACTGTGTAGGTACACTACCACGCCAGTGCCATACCAGGAGATTGAGGAAGAGGACACTCATGGCCACAATGAAGATGATCCAGAGAAGGTAGGAGGCCACCGGGAACAGGAAATGGTCCTCGCTCCAGTCATTGTCGAGATCCAACATGATGTTCTCTGGTCCACCCACCGTGTACACTATGATGGTCATAATAGAGTACCACAGGCTCCCAAAAGGACTGTCCTGGGAATGTGTAGCATCATGATAACGAATGCAACCAATATTTAGCAAGCAAAACAGCAAGCCAAGAATATACTCAGTATGGAGTGTGACCTTTTTATAAAGAATGCAAGTGCATTGGGAAACATTACGTGTAGTATGGCTGACATACATACGTATACACAGATGTAGATATCGTGCAGGTCAGATACTCAGTAGGCCTGCTTCACTTTCCAACAACAAAAAACTGACCTAAGGATCTGTACTGCATAGGGAGCTAATGTGTGTACAACTTTAGCTATACTACATGTATTGTGAACACTACCTCAACTGTGGGGTCATGGAAAGCCATGTAGAAGGGAATCCCGAATGAGAACACGAGGACGACGGCCACCAGGGACACGTTGATAAACTGGTAGAGTATCTTCTGGAGCATCTCCACGTAGAGACCTACCATGGGGACCTGGTGGAGCTCAAAGAACAGCCGTATCCAGGCCACAAATACCGTCATGGTCCCCACCCTCCACTGCCACTTGGCTGCACACAGACACTCCTCCAGGACGGCACTGGTGAAGAGGAGAGTGGAGAGGAGCATGGGTATCTGGATGTTGAGGTAGGTCCTCCAGTCTCGCCAGAAGCCCCAGTTTAGGTACCACTGTAGCTGCCCCTCGTGGCGGTAGGGCTGGAGGAATTGGTTGAACCTCCTCAGGAGGTCAACACAGCCCAGCAGAATGGCCGCAACAGCTGAGACTGTGGGAATAGTGTATCCTGGCTGGGTTCCTGTGGGTATAGTGTATTATAGTGAGACATACATACAATGTTCGTATCGTACACAGTTACAGCTCCCTCAATCCAAGTCCCGTAAATTTATACAGACAACCGACCAATTGCCAAAAGAGTATACATATACAGCATACCTTGACTCCACAGCAAATGTTTACTGCCTGCAAAGACAAATAATTGTTCAAGCTTACACGCTGTAAACACTGTCATAGCAACACACTTCGCTATCAGTTACAATGCCACGAAATGCACACATATGAGGTGTGTATGAAGGTGTACATGAAGGTGTACATGATACACTAATACACTACAATTATACACTATACCCACACACAGGAACCCAGCCAGGATATATACACTATTCCCACAGTCTCAGCTGTTGCTGAGTGAGAGTATACTGCGCCATTATAGCACAGTTCGCCTTGTGTTGTGTTGTAGATTTGAACCCCTACCAGCTGAGTTGCCCTGGTAGCTCAGTTGGTAGAGGGCTCGCCTAGACTGCAGAGTGTCGTGGGTTCGAATCCCACCCAGGACAGCTCTTCTTCAAAGAAAGGGCTGTCTAGGGTGTAGTTGACTTGTTTGCCTTGCCTTTCTACCTCGTTACCAAGTTGTTGAGACATGTATACAAGGGTGGTAAATAAAGCTTACAGGAGGAGCTGAGGGGGTGTGGGAGGGAGAGGGAGAAGGCCGTGAGGAAGAGGACCTGGAGCACATAGAGCAGGAGGTTCCAGACATAGAGCTGAGCTCCAAACTGGAACCATTTCTCATTGAGCATCGTCACCACCAGAGGATGCTGCAACAGACCCTCACACTTGTGCTCTGCCTGCAGACAATACAAAAGTTTCACTGACATTCTGTATATGTACATGGACACATAATTATGCTTCCTTTGATAATGCGGTACATATGACTAGGCTAACAGTCTGAGATGGGAAGAAGAAACACTCTGAAGACTTAAGTACACTGGACTACATTGTGCTTAGCTACCTGTTTAAATGAGAAAACCCTGAATCAACGTACCATAATTGCCAAAACATGGTTGTCCTTTCTGTAAACATTAGGAGGCCATCGTGTGCTGAAAAGAGACGCAGAAAAACACAAATTCACCAATCAACACACACTATGAGCATAACGGGCATCAGCTATGGCCACCAAAAAGTTTTTGCAGCAAACAACTCTCACAAATTTTGGATTTAGATTTGGTTAAAGCCTGCTGTGTACACACCACTCAACCACATTGGTGCAACTTTCCTTGTCCTTTTTTGTACGTTTTTATTGAGCATGAATGTGTGATGATGTACACACCTTTCTTTAGGGTCGAGGAGACTGGAGCTGGCAGTCTTCATGGCGGCAGAGAGAGAGCGTGCCTTGGACAGGCGGCGAGACTCCTCCATGTCCTGCACAAACTCAAAGTTGAGCTGGAGCTGGAAGCTGTCGCTGCGGACGTTGCCCTCTGGTGTCACACACTTGGTCAGTACTGTCCCCGCCAGATCTGCAGTTGTAATAGACGTAACTGTTAAGTTGCTGAAGGACGAATAATGTTCGCAAACTCCAAGACCAGTGAAGGTTTTGTCCACAATATTTATTTGTGTGCGTAAGCAACAGCAACTGAAGTGGTCCCAGCAAAATTTGCCAGAAAAGGTTTGCCGCAAAAAATCATACGCAAACAAAGGCCTATTTTAAATACGACAAGGTTTGATGGAGACATAGTTTGGTTGGTAAGCCATTGTCTCCTTGAAGGTTTTCCTGTTAGTATGGTAAACAATGCAGCAACAACAACAACTGTTGGATATCCCTTGGTACGTAACTACTATTTGCGATGTAACATTTTATTACCAGGCATTTTTCTAATCATCCTCCTGAAGGGAGTGTTCTCCACTCCATTGAGGGTGGTGCAGGCCCTCAGACAGTCATCCCATCCCTCATGCTCCACTATCACCCTTGCCACCTCACTGCACCAGATTACAATATTGGAATACATTGAGCTGGTCCTACATGTAGTATTGCCTATACACGCATTGTTTTTTGCCTGAGAGCAACACATTTTCCTTGCTATTAAACTGGAAATACAAGCTGATATTATAGGTAGATTGAAAGTTTGAAGGTTGATGATGATAATATTTTTCTGTGAACTGTATAAAAGAGTGTCTCGACTTCAATAGTTTGTGTTTCTGAAAAGATAATCACCCAAGTAAAACACACTACTACCGGTGCATGGGAAACTCAATGACTTTCGTACCTCTTTCCTTTCTCGATGGCGGCCTCGAGACAGTTGAGGTTCTCTCCCAGGACGTCCATCCTCTGGGTGGCCTGTGAGCCATGTCTCAGGAGAACTTTTACCACCTCTGGCTTCCCGTGGGTGGTGGCCAACATCAGTGGAGTGTACTGGAGGTGGAGAGAGAGAGAGAGAGAGCACTACTACAACCATCTCCAAAAGAAAGTCACATTTCGGCTCATCAGATTACTTCTTGAGGAATCTGAAATTCTGATAGCTAAAACTCTCTTCTTTATTACGTATGCACACTATACAGCAAGTATGCATAGTGGAAATGTTTATCCGTGCTGTAAAAATGGTAGGGCGACCTGTACGAGTACGAAAAGTAGGCACTTGTCAGACCTGCCGGAGTTTACAGGCCACCACTGTGTTGACACAGGCACACAATGTGCCTGAGGAACATTAGACTGACACCGTAATTTCTGTTGCATGCATGTACATGTGAATACCTGGTCAGCATTCCTCAGTTGCAGTGTCTGTTGCCTTATGTCGTCAGTACATGTCTGCATCAGTAGCTCCAACAGAGCTCCACTGTCCAGATCATTGTAGGCAGCACAATGAATAGGGGTCTCCCCATGCTTATTGCTGAAAGAGAAAGTGTTTATGAAAATCCAATAGCAAAGTTAAACAACTAGCATTGTTTTGCTGAAAGAGGGGCAAAAGAGTCATTTTAAAAGGGGGGGGGGGCAGTTCTGGGATTGCTAAGCACTTCTAGTGGGGTCTGGGCACTCTCTAGCCAAACATTTACTTAAGGGGGGCAAGGGGTGATATATTGCAAATAAAGAATGCAGTGTTTCCCTCAGAGGAATACCACTTGTATCATTCAAGAAGGGGTAAAACTGAGCCAAGGGGGACGCACCCCTAAGAAACATGCATACAAGTAAACCTCTAATTGTATGCATGAACGTACGTGTACATAGTACAGCTATAGTCAACCATCCATGAATAACACAATTGGTATATGTGCACACATGCTTGTGTGCCACACCATGCTGAATATCAAAGTAGACTTGCTTGCCTTGCCTTTCTACCTCGCTACCAAGGTTGAGACATACATGCTGCGCTACTGTCAATACACTCCTGAAAGGAGGCTCTGGATGATGGGTAACAAGCCGAAAAAGCTGTCCAGAGATCTACATTGTCCTGCTAAAGAGGATGTTTCTTTGGGCCACACACACTAGTGAAACACGTCATACAGATAATATACTAAGAAACAGACCAGTATTTGAGGTCGAGGGAGAGGCGGGCTAGCTGGATGAGCTTGATGTCCTTCTGAGATATCTCCTGCTGCAGTAGAACTGCCACCAGATCTCTGTTGCCCTGCCGACATGCCTGGTGGATGGGTAAGTCCCCTTCATTATCAACCTCCAGGATAACCTTGGGCCACAGGCTGATCAACCGACTAGCAGCCCTGCAAGGGAAACATAACAACAACCTCCCTGCAGCCTCTTTACGTATGGCTGGCTCACAGTCCAGCGGATTTTGTTGCACATCTGTTTGATGGGCCATATTAAAGTTTCAGTGTTACTGGTAGCATTCCTAATTTATTGTACTATGAGTCTACGACATAACTATATTCTCGAACACCTTCAAATGTGTTGAGAAAGGGGATCTCAGAATATCCCTTTATGCAAACAACGATGTACCGGTGTCGAAAACGGAGTGCAAAGTCCAGTGATATTGGCTGAAGACTCACTCTAGTCTTCCATTCTCCACGGCCATGTGCAGGGGAGTCCTTCCCTGGTAGTTCCTCTCCTTCAGCATCTTCTTCAGCTGAGCAATCTACAAACACGTAAGAATAGAATTCCACTACAGTTTGAACACAATTCGATGTGAATGTACGTGGAACTTAACACAAAGGGCAAAGCCTGGCCTTTTTGCAGAGTGATGAGGAATGGTGCACCCAATGTGATTGTAAAGCCAAAAGGTGTTTAAAACTCACCACGACCCATTCATCTGTACTAGCTTCTTCTGTATCCTCCTCCTCTTCACCTGCCTTCTCCACACCCTTTGTTGGTGGCTCTCGTTTACCACTCCCTCCATCTCCTGTCTCTTCATCCGCTTCCTTCTCCTCACCACCACCACCACTCCCTCCCCCCTCTCCCCCACTCCCACCCTCCTCCTCTCCACCCTCCTCCTCCTCCTCCTTTTCCTCCTCACTCCCTCCATCACTCCCACCCTCCTCCTCCTCTTGCTCCTCCTTACTCCCACCCTCACTCCCTCCTTCCTCCTCCTCAACATCAGAGGCGGCTCCTTCGTCCCAGATCTCAGAGTTCAAAAGCCCACTCTCCATCGCCTGCAGGTTCCCCAGACTGGCTGCCAGGTGAAGAGGAGTATTTCCGTCCTTGTCCTTCTCCAGGCACAGGTGCTCCAGCTGTCGAACCAATGGCTGCATTCAGGGAACATTTCTAATAGCCCAGTTGAATATCCATGTGGAAATTTTCAAGCGACAATTATTTGTGGTTCAACAGCTAACAAACAATGAAAAATGACAACCTCTCTTCAAACGACACTTGTTTAAAACCCATGTTAATAAAATACTTTAGGGTTTTATTTGACTAGGGACAACCTCTTCGGAGGTCCCTTCCACTGTACACTTGTAGTCTCTCGCACAAATTAGAACAAAGAAATTGGTTTCTCAGTGGGAATAATGAAAGTGCATAGCCCTATATACATGGAGTACAGTGGAAACCACAAGGAAGGTTTAGACACTAAACCTTCCTCAGACAATATTTTGGCTGACCTCGATGGTGTACTGGCACTGGAGGTCCAAACAGGCCAAGTGGACTGCGTTCTTTCCCTCACTGTTGGTGGCATCGGGATTGATCCTGTCCCGTCCGTCCTGGAGCAGCCACAGGACTGCATTCTTACGGTTGTAGGAGGCGGCCACCAGGAGAGGAGTGAGGGCTGTGTCCCTGGTCCTCACATCGAAGTCAACTGCAGTCACACACAGCAGAACTAGCCACACCTTAACTATTGAGCTCTCAACAGAAAATTCCAGAGGAAGGTTGTGTATAATTTTAGGGGGAAGTGCACAAACTCTTGTCCCAAAACAACCAGATTTCCCCTCATGTATGGGTACAATTGCACACATTTCATACAGAAAAACAGCATTGTACAGGCTCACCTTCCTCAACATCCAAGGCTGCAGCCAAAAGGTCTGAGCAATAGTATCTGGCAGCATAGTGGAGAGGACACCAGCCTTGGTCATCCTGCGCCTGCAGCTCCGCGCACTTAGCAGAGCTGGGCACGCTCTCGTCCTCAAGCCACCGGACCCACGAATTGTAGGCTTCTCTCAAATTCTTGTTGCATATGGTCTATACAGATAGGGCACCATAAGTCTCTGGAGATCTTGCCTGCCAGCTGCAGTTCTCACCTCCATGAGGCTGGTTGCCGGCCTGTTACTGCCTCGGCCCTTATTGTTCCCTTCGCGTGCAGACATGGTGAAAGGTGGATGAACCAGCCAAACCCAGCAAGCTTTTGTTCCCGGCCCCGCCCCCAAAAGATACCCGTATTGCGCATGCGTTGTGCTTATCGACCACGCCGTTTTTCTTGTGTGAACCGACGGTCTCAGTTCTCGTCTCAGGTAGCCGTGATGGGTCATCAAAACGTGTGGTACAGTCATCCTAGAAAGTACGGTCCAGGATCACGACAATGGTAATGCTATCTTTACCCGGAGTAGCCTTGGATGGGCAACAAAGTAAAGCTGCTCTCTTTCCCCAGTCGTGTGTGTGCTAACAGGCACGGTCTCATCAGGAAGTATGGGCTCCACATGTGCCGGCAGTGTTTCCGAGAGAATGCTGCTGAGATTGGGTTCCTAAAGGTGGGTATACTGAAGCATGTCTCAAGATACATCATATAGGATGAATTCTCCCCTGTCAAAAGAATGCGTGCTTTATTAACTGTTCCCTTGTGTGGGTGTTTAATGACGAAGGGCATAGTTTGTGGTTCAAACGATGGGGTGGGGGGTCTAGTGAACCTACAGACGTATGTATTTCAAGTGTGGTGTAGTATGTATATTTACGTGTTTCAGTGATTTGCTATGCAATATTGATCCAGACAGGGTAGATACACATAGTCACTTGGGTAGTGAGAGTGTGTTATTGTGTGGTGCGTGGCATTCGTTGTAGTATTGTTTGTTTTGTTCACTTCTACAGATGCGGTGATTCAATGTGTACAGAGTACATACACTTCAGCGTTTGCAGACCACTTTGAACTATGATTATTGATTCCGTATTGTTGAGTAAAATTCCAAGATTGATGGAAAACACCTCAGATTTCTCAATGCCAGATTTTTATTTGCTGGGCACAGCCAAACTGTAATTTTAGGCAGGGAAAGATGGGAGTTCAGACTGGACAGAAGAGGAGGAATGAATGGATAGACTGGGAATTCAACACAGTATTACGCCACCAACGCTTGCTCTGTGTATATACCTTGGAGTCACAAGAAGTCTCAACGAAGGCGTATATCGACACCTGCATGCTATCTACTACTGTTGCTAGCGGGCTACTAGCGAGAGACCGCCAGAGCGGAGTAAAACGCCTACTAATAACCCAGCCCATCAATTAGCGGTAAGTAGCGCGCGTACGCGCGCGGTTCGCAGAGGGTTTAGTCGTCACAGTTGTTTAACACAGTGTACATTTGTAACTACAGAATCGAACTGTGCACGTTAAACCTGTGATAGACAAATTCTCCGCAGTGTCAAAAAAAACTCAGTGTCACATCCTATACAAAAACCCAATGGCTTAAAATTCAATTATAGCTACCTAGGCTACCAACAGGAATATCCGAGAAGTTCTTCGCTTTTGCTCTCATGTCCACCCAGGGCCCATAGTGGGCTGGTTCTCCTTCGTTACGTGTTGTTCCACTGAGCTCTCTCAAATCGGCCGCCAAGGTCGCCATTGTAGTTTGGTTCAGCAAAGAACGGGACAGAGTAACGCTCCTTCCCGTGGTCGACCACACGATGTCCCACGTTTCTCTTGCACTAACTTTAGTCTGTGGACTGACAATCTCAGTAATAATTCATTAGAGTCAGCTGCCTCTTTGAAACGACAGCTTATTCATTTCATATATACGTATACTCATAATTATAGTATATTCATATACTCATAGGAGTCATTTCTCATAGAAGTATAATTATACAATGACATTGTACACAGCTATTCTCCCTATTCGCTGTTCTCACCAACTTTTCTGTGGAACCTATGCCCTACTTTTACGGGAGGAATCGAATCTGGCAGAGCCTGTTCCAAATCACCGATTCCAGTTGGGGAAATACTATCCTGCGGTTGCAATGTTAAGTCAAGTAATATGAACAGGCCAACAGAGTTAGAAGCTACCTTGTGTGCACCTTGTCCATTCAATTTTGACCATTACACAAGTTTTTCACATGTGCATAAAAATCCAACACACTTTTTGATAAACTACATAATTATAGTAGAAAATCACCGTGCAGCAAAAACACACATTATAATTATATTGCAGTCAGGCAGGTGGCTAGTAATTCAGTTTGTCTCAACCAATGGCTCTCTAAACTGGTCGTACCGAGCAACAGGTGGAGCATTCTCCAGTATCGGATCCATCTCATCGTCCCCACTGCTGCTGCTACTGTCATATACAGAGTGTTGCAGTACTAGAGACTTGATTGGCGTTTTCTTTCTCCGCACACATTGCCTCTCCAGTAGCCAAACCTTCAGGTTTCTCCAACATCGCGTTTGTATAAGTATCGTTTTAATATTGTATGCAACTATTCCACAGAAGAGTAGGAACATGGAGCCAACGCAGACAAGTACTGCCTTATTATTGCTGTAGTAAAAGGCTTTGGTCGCTGATTTCTCCTGAATTACGTATGCTGTTCCAATTGAAAACAGGATGAGGTTGAAATACACAAAGGACTCTAAGAAGCAGAGAATCCGCACTTTGTATACCCCACATTGACTCAGTATTAAGAGGGCAGCTGCAATACTACAAACCAGTGTCAGGTTCAGCATCGGGCCTTTTGCCGTGTTGCAGGCAATGGCGATGAAGAGAAAGAATCTCACTACTAGAAGAAATCCAGTCCAGAAATGATAGTTATCCTTGTACGGTCCGGTGTAGGCGTCAAAGAAAGGTTTCAACTTTACCACCCAGAACAAAATTTTGTAGTGTGACATCTTATTCAGACATTGGATGAAGAACAATGACAGGGTGTATGGAAGAGTACCAACAGCAACTATAGCAGCAAAAATGAACAAGATCCTGTGATGATGGTGAAAATAGTAAAATGTTCCATCCATTTGCCACACGGTTTGATGGTGTACTACATGATTGTCTTTGATTTCAGAGATGGTTGAAGGCCAAACTATGTCAATGACTGTCTTAAGGATTTTAGTGTAAGACAGAAGTATCACTGTTGCTAGTAGTTTAACACTTCTTTTACCAGTTATTCTGGACAAAAGTGAGGAATGACGACTCAGGTAAATGAACAGTCCACAGAGGAACCACAGATAAAATGGAAAAACGAACTGCAGTGATGATCTTCCTATTGCCCCCATTCCATTGTAGTAACAGGTGTCTTTTCCAAGGTCCAAATTCACCCATGCAACAAAGACTCGGAGTAAATAGTGTACTCTATTTCCACCGTAGCCAAAAAATACGCTGTCATTCAATCTAATGACGTTCATGTAGAAAATAATCGGATTTAGTGGTCCTTCCGTGACATTTAAATTCAAGATTCCCAAACACACTAACAGCAGTATTCCAGCAAATCCAATGAGAACAGTCAGAGCGAATGTCTTGAGAGGAGAATGAGATCGACAATCCCAGCACCATGAGGATCCAAAGATATTGCTGTGATTAGTAGGGCAAGCTCCACAGAGTTTCCCCGATCTATCAAAGGCACACTGTTTATCGTGATCAGAACCATTTTTAAAGCTTATACTTACTTTCCTCAAGTTTTGACAGAAGTCAAATGGACAAAATGTGCTGTAGATCACCATTCCATCCTGAAAGCCCAACCACCAATCCACATTTACATCTCGTGTTGCTGTCTGATTTTCTATGTTACAGACAATACGTTTTAGGTTTTGCCTTAACACATTTGAGCAAGTGCACCTGTTATTAGACAGGCTAAAGCCAAGTGGACATCGACTGATGCTGAGGTTAACAGTAGAGTGAAAAAGCTGGTTTGAACTGCGTGTCCGATAATATGCATTTTCAACCGACAAGTAGAGTTTGTCATTGTAGTGTTGGTCACTTTGATGCTGTGAAATGATATCATACTCAAGTTTTGTGCAGCTTTCAGTCGACTTTACTAACTGAGTTTCTTGAGACGAATTGATATTCTTATTGTTTTCAAAAGAAGCTTTAACTACTCCAGGAACTGTTCCATTTCGCTGTCCCACAAGCACCACATAGACATGAATTACCATTCCAGGATACAGCGCACTGTCACTATAATTACATGTTGTTACGCAGTTACTTTGATTATAATATGAATTGTTGCACAAGCTAACTTTGTAAGGGTCAGAGGTTATTTTTGATTTGGTGGGATTAAACTGAGTGATTTCGAACAAAGTGTCAAATGATACCTGCTTTTTCCATCCACAAGAAAGGAATTTGGACTAGTGTAACAACTGTCAACTGAGCCACCGTACAGAGCATCTCCAGCTCTACTTGCATTATTGTTCACCAGGTAAACTAGTGTATCATTATCCTCAGTTCCATAAAAGCAAGGAGGAACTGCTTGTGAGCACTGAAACTCTGCGTAGATTCCTCCTCCAAAATTAAACGCGTGGTTTTCTTGTATGGTAATATTTGCTTCTTTTGTCACAAATAGCTTTGAATTGGCACAGAGCATGATACCTGCCCCATTGTAGCCAACATTATCTGCTATTAGAATGCTGCCATTCATTAATACGGAGCTCTGAACTGCCACTATCCCACTGCAGTTATTGTTTAGGATCCTTGAATTCTTTATTACAGTAATAGCATTTTCTGCGACATACATTGTGCCACAGCCAAGCAAGTTCTCAGTATCCTGATTTTGTTCGCCATTATCCTCAAAGGAACACTCATCAAAAGATATGTAATACTGGGGAACTCTGTGTGGGACTGATTCAGGGAGGTTGATGTTAACAATGTGTACAGCTGTTCCACTTTGAGAGCTTTTGGCAATATTATTGTTTGCAAACTCACAAGAAAAAAAGTGTAATTCTGCTGTTATTGTTAGATCCTGGTCCTCGTGGATTTGCAAAAACAAACCAGCACCTTCGGATTTCGCATAATTGCTGGTAAAGTTTGTTTCAACCACGGTCAATATCACTGAATTAGGTACTTCCACTGGAAGAGCTGGAAGACGGGAAACTTTCTTCTTTTTTATCACCTCCATATACAATCCTCCGCCATCATGTGCTGCATATCCGGCTGAAATAGTGCACTTGGTGAAAGTCAGTGTACTGTTCCATCCATCCCCCAGTGTTGAATACGATACTGCAACGTTACCACCATCATACCCGCTATTGTTGTGGAATGTTACATTATTGAAATACATATTAATCCTATTCCTTGTTATAAAATATATATCGATGCCACCAGCATACGCATTGCTGTCAGTGCAGTTTTCGGCCCCATTTTCAATAATAGAGTCTGATATTGAGATACTGCTGACGTGGCTGTAAACACAATCGCCTACATACTTGAAACGAAGATTCCCTCCACTGTGATTTGTAATGTAATGCCCACTACTTATCAGAGTGTAAGTAATGGTCGAGTTTCCAAGGAGCGAGAAACAGTACATTCCCCAGCCATTTGAGTCATGGATCTCAACTCCAGACATGCTCAAGTCTTCTACAAATATCAGCAGCAGTGAACTAGAAATAGTCTCCACTACTTTGAAAATGTGTCCGCAGCTCGTAAAGCTCAGACCCGCAATCGTAAGGCCAGCTACATTCTTCACAACTATTCCTGAATGATTTCCAATGCACCTTACAGATGCTACTGCCTTGTGCTTGGATACATTACTACAAGATGCCACAAGGCTAATGTTATAGAGAGTGCTGTTTGGCAGTATTTGCCACACACCATCGAGGTAGTACTCCCCAGGCAGAAAACAAAAGTAGCTGTCATTGTGTATCACAGTGTGATCACCTACATAGTGAGAAAGTGGAAAACACTCACTCTTACTTGTATCGTTGTCAGGTTTGATGCAGTAGCATGTTGTCTTTGTTTCCTGACATATAGCTGGACTAAAGAGGAGAGCTGCTGCTAGTACGAGTGCTAACATCTGAAACGTCGGTTCCAGCTTATGCTGGCAACTAAAGTTCATGACAAGACTCTATCACGCAAATCCACTGCACAATGTAGGCACGATGTATACATTAAGTAGTTGGGACTTTTTGTGAACTGCATGTTTGTCTTTAACAGTGAAAGTAAACTCCCATGCACCTTTCCCTGTTTCAAAACAGATCTAGTCAATGGGAATTCCATAGGCAAAACAGTAAATATTGGAAAAACCATTGGGTACAACATGTACAGGGTACCATACGGAGTATTATGTGACCCACTGACAACTGACCCACTTACTAAGGTTTTGGTTTTAGTGGTTTCTGCCCCTCCATGCAGAGGTACTGGTTTTACTCAAGTTCATGACAAGACTCTATCACGCAAATCCACTGCACAATAGGCACGATGTATACATTAAGTAGTTGGGACTTTTTGTGAACTGCATGTTTGGCTTTAACAGTGAAAGTAAACTCCCATGCACCTTTCCCTGTTTCAAAACAGATCTAGTCAATGGGAATTCCATAGGCAAAGCAGTAAATATTGGAAAAACCATTGGGTACAACATGTACAGGGTACCATACGGAGTATATGTGACCCACTGACAACTGACCCCCACTTACTAAGGTTTTGGTTTTAGTGGTTTCTGCCCCTCCATGCAGAGGTACTGGTTTTACTCAAGTCCGCAAATAGTAAAAGGGGTGCCTGCTACACAAAATGGGTGCACTCTTGTTCACAGGCACTTGCATATATATACCACACACTACCATACTACTTCTCAAGGCAAAAGTGTTACAAACACCATGTATATAGGGGTTTTCACAAGCAGTTGATGTTTTGAAAAAGCCCTTTGTCTGTTTTATTTTCCATGTGTGTTCGAGCAGCAGGGAAGCTACCTTGATACTTATATACTCCATGTGCAAAAATTTCATTCTGGTGTGACAGACTGGTATGAATATCACTTTACCTCAAATCAGGAAGGTAAGTTCACTGAAGAACAACAAAAGGTGTAGAATCACTCTCATTCCTTTCATGGGAACATAAATTTGGTGGACAAAAGTTCACACATGTATGGACAGTACCGTGTTGCGGTTAAATTTTTTATTTTATAGATGAATGATTCGTTCATCTCTACCAAGTCAGTAAACGTTCTTTGTCAGTAACTCTTTAGTTACTCCCAGACTATAGATAAAATGGTGACCAAGTTAGGTTTGTCTGCACGGTCTACAAGAGATTTGCTACAACTTATGGGAAGGAAAAGTTTTATGTGAAAGTGATGCTGTACTAACTTTCAACGTGTGTCTTGTAGTCATTGGCAAGTTATACCAAACTGGTAAAATCACATGGATTATAGCTATCTTTTCTGGTAAAATCGCATCACCACTGACACAGGTGTGACACCCTCTAAACTACATTCAGCAACATAAACCACAGCAGCTACTATATAGACATGGTGCATTAAATTCTAGACATGGTTCATTATACCAAGAAGAGGATCTACAACTAAAACCAAACAGCTATGATTACTGGCTAGAGTGCAAGAACAATGATGGTATAATACTACAGTGTTGAACTGGTTCATAAATGGTTAATAAAACTGCAACAATGCACACAACATGGTAATTCATGAAATGAGGATCGGTTCCCCCAAGACACTACGTATTAATTCACTACTCAAAGCACTCTGAATACTCAAAGGAATGTTTGAAATGCACGGCTTCTTCGACTCAGCTAAAGCAGACCGGAGAAATCCTACACACCCTTAATACGCATCAAAGGCGTGGCTGTTCTCTATTCCCTTGGTCTTCATCTGTGCATACCCAACTCTGGGTAATTAAGGCACTGTTTGTAGGATAATAGTTTTTGTTTACAGGGCTTAAGTGGGTGTTTTTGTGTTACTTTCAGTATGTATACATTGAGGTGTACACTACTACAAATGAGTAAGTATCGTATAAAGAATAAACAGGTGGTTTTCGGTATGTATTGTACATGGTTTCATGAAAAGTGTTCAGGTAATTTAAACGTGATGATCATTCACAAGGTGGTCGTGGTGGAATCAGTAGTATACGTCCTCTTATTATGTGGTTGTTCAAAAGGTCATTTTTTAAATCAGTTGTTGGTCGTCACCACAAATTGCTTATTACCATGTTCCCTTGATAGAGAAAAGAGTCCCTTTCACCTAATACTAGTTCCCTCAGCAGAGGAAAATATCCCCTTACATGATTGTGTCATGCTTTGGTCACATTGTACATTCAATCACTCATTAACTTATAAAACTCACTCACTCTCCCTCCCTTATATGATGATGCCTTCCCATTAAGTTTTAGAGCTTATAGTCACAAAAGGTTCATCATAAGTATTTGCCAGACTGCGTACACACACTTTTATGCAAAGAGGGTTTTGCAATTTACCAAGGAATAGCTGAGTTTGTCATCCTCGTCATGAGAACTCTGTGTTTATGTGTAGCTAAGTAAAATTGATAAGGAGAGCATGTCGACGTGGCCACTGGCCCTCGGAACACGTGGATCATCATTTTGTGATAATTATTAGTTCCTCTTTGGTCCTTTCTTAAAGAAATTAATATATGTGACATTATCACACCCCTGTAACCTATCCTTGGCCACAGAAATGCTACATAGTATAGGGCAAGAGTCAGACTCCAAATCGCTCACAACAGAAAATTTTAGTGTTAAGGTAGCCATTGAGGAATGGTACACACTTAGTAATGCAGTACAATAGCTATTTAGACCAACTTGTTGTGCAGTGGCTGTACTCACTGCCTCATATCCATTGGGTCATCTTCCCTATGGCTGGCTGAACTCACTAAAACCAGTTTCACCTGCTTTTAAACAGGTAAAGTTTTTTTATTTTATATCTGCGCTCCTGTGTTTACAAGTGGATAAATCATTTTTTCAAAATGAATGGGGAGATAGAGATGGCTTGAGGAAGAAACAAGGGATCATTACACAGCAGTGATGCACAAAGCCTATATATACATGACACCATACTATATCATATTAAACTTTGCTTAGAACAAAGTTATAGGGATGGTGTCATGTAGCTTTGTGCATCTTTGCTGTGTAATGACTCCTTGTTTCTTCCTCTTTTGTTCTTCAAGCCATCCCTATACCCCCTTCATTTTGAATAAATGGGTTTTCCGCCAGTTTCACTATTTTTAATGGCTTATGACAACACTGCATTTGATGTTCATGTATGTTGTAGAGAGGTTGACCATGGACAAACTCTAACTGTTGAAAGCAGTAGCTAATGGGTTGCTGGTACCTGAAGAAGGGTGTATACGTAGTGTCTCCAATAAGGACGCAATTAGGTTGTGGCACATGGTGGTGGTTTCAGCTTTAGTAATCAGACTACAATGATAGCTTCGTGGAGTTTCCTCTATTCTTGTATTGTCCTCACCTTTCCTCTTCTCTGAGGCCATAATCCAGACTCCCCTGAGCTGCTCACCACTCTAGGACTACTGTACATGGAGATACAGTACTTTAATACTGTGCCAACCTCTAGTGATATTATATATTATTCTGTTGTTGCTGATCACTTATAGTTGGGAGAGACAAAGAAGGCATTTGAAGCTCTAGGCAGTGCTCTCACTTTTGACCCCAGCAATGCTAGGGTGAGCAAGTTACATAGGTCAGGAGGTAAAGAGAAAGAACCAACTTCTTTTGGTTCGGAGTCAAACTCAGGCGCCCTGACATGGAGTCCAGTACACTACGTACTAAGCTAAAACTCCAGGACAAAAGCCGTTTTCCCCTTTCCTCTAGTACTAGCCTCTGTACCATTCTTCCATCATCCACCTGCCACATCAACTAATACTGTCCCTCTCTCTCCTCGCCAGGCAATCCTGGCTGCAGGGGCGATGATCCAGGACCACAGAGACTATGAACGTCTGCTCTCTCCAAGTACTATATGCAGTTGCAGCCGCACCTCACCGAAGTGTCCACAGTTCGGAATAAACAACATCGGGATGTGCCTTTTGGCAAGGGAAACACGTGGCGGTGAGTCTACTTATGATCATTTCCATTATGCAAACCTTGCACTAATTTTGAGGGCCTATATTATGGTAAAATATAATCTCAACGAATGTGGTTCAGTAAAAAGCGAAGAAGTACATACCTACCAACCATCCAGCTTATTGCTTGGTAATCAAGCAAAAATACTGCCTCTATCCCACCTAGAAATCTCGCCACAATCCCTCGTTGTTTGTGCTAACCTGTGATGCATCATGCCCATACATTTTGAATGGACACACGGCATTTTCAAGCAAAAATATTCCAAATCAAGCAAATTTGACACATTTCTCAAGCAAAGGTTCATCTGCAGGTTGGTAGGTATGGAAGTACATTTCTTCTGGTATGTAGACCTATCAACAGGAAAAACGGGAATGCGCGACAGGATCTTTGTGCATGCATGCGCAGCCGTTGCCCCCTCCCAAACAAAATCCTGGATCCGCCCCTGAGAGTGTTTTATTCAAGGGCCAGCAATCTTAGTTTGTGTGAAGTTTGGTATTTTGCTTCCACAAACACTAAAGTTTTCGTATGGTTACTGCTAAACGGGATGAGATGAACTAGGGCAAATGCAATTGCAAGTGTCCTTCATTTTTTCTCTGGGTAATGTCCAAAGGTTTTAGTTTGTTTTCATGGAAACTACGACAAAGGATGTACATTCTATTGGTGATAATAATATTTTACTGAGTGTGTGCAGGTGCATATTTTGTGGCCCTTAGCCAGGAATGTCATGAATATTTGAGGAAAACCACACGTGTTTGTGCCGGTCTCCAGTATAAAAAGGTGCTGGAAAACAGCCCTGCATCGCTTCTCGGCCCTCTCGTGGCTAAGATCAAGTAGAAATTACTGTTCTTACCAGTGTAATATCTGGTATGCAGGCAATGCCTGTTTGATATTACATCAATTTTTGAACCAAGAGAGAAGGCCTGGGGCTTGCTCCACCTCCCTCAGGGGTTGTCCTAGTCTTGCACTGTCGCTAGTGGCAGCCCATCCCCTACTGGGGGACACTTCTGAATCTAAAATTAATGATGTGGGAGTCATCTGGGTCCTGAGTTTTGTACAGTAATGTACTCCGGACCTTTGTTTTGGCTGGGAAGTGGTGGCACCTTTTCTAGCTTCAAAATGTGAGTGCAGTGAGTTGCGGTTCTTGTGCACGCTGGTTCTCATTGAGAATCATTTTGCATTTGCTCCCTTCATTTGCTAATGTGTGTGAGTCCCTGATGTATTGTGTTTGCCTGCAGTTGCAGTTGCACATCTCAATGACTATGAGAATGCCTGCAATTCATATGAACAGAAAGGTACATAATATTATACAACACCACTGCTCCCTGGACGTACAGGATCATATTTAACACCCATACAACTCCCCTCCCGGGATAACCCTCTAATTCACCTCAATTACTTCATCACCCTCTACAACAACGGAGAGATGAGGGCTGCAGGGAAACAGTTCCAGCTTTTCAAGAACAAGACTCAGACTCACAGACCAACCAACCCTGGCTCTGAGGTATATGATCAATGAGAGATACTGTCAAGAAATTGTCTACACTGTTTGTAGGTTTTCCAAAAATTCCCACCTCCCAGGCGTACATCGCACACAATAGCATCAAATTAGCTACAGTGTATCGGAACATCAGATATTACATGCTATGAGCTTGCACAAAATGACAACTATTACAAGTGGGATATCATTTCTTCAAAATGAAGGGGGATATAGGGATGGCTTGAAGCACCAAAAAAGAAGAAACAGGGGGTCATTAGACAGCAAAGATGCACAAAGCTACATGACACTATACCTATATCTTTGTTTGATATTATTAAACTTTGTTTATGAACAATAAAACAAAGATATAGGGAATGGTGTTATGTAGCTTTGTGCATGTTTGCTGTGTACCCCTGCTTTGGTGCTTCAAGCCATCACTATATCCCCCTTCATTATGAACGTATGATATTTCTACTTGTTTCCACTGTTCCACAGCTTATGACAACACTGCATTTATTGTTACAGTCACTCTGATGTAGATATGTAGATTACCATGGACAAATTCTAACTGTTGAAAGCAGTAGCTAATGGGCTGCTAGTGCCTGAAGTAGTTGCTCTTCGCTCAAATAAACAGCAAAACGTAAGCTAGCCTGACTTACAGAAGGCACCGGAGGCTGAGAGTTCATCTGCAGGTCTGTCAACCCGCCTGGTACACTCACACAGCGCATTGGACGAAGCCCCTGCCTGAGCGCGGCTAACTGATGCTGAGTTAGCAGCAAATGAGTTTCTTCTAGAGGCAAACAATTCCACAGTCGGATGACAGTACAGAATTAAGGCATTACAGCGAGAGTAAGGAACTATAAAAGCATGAGGGTTGAAATTCCGAGTTGATGACATGATGGGGTGCACAATGTTCTGTTGTGGGAAATGCACTAGTCTGTTTAACAAAATATACATAATGACAAAATAATTTTCAAAAAAATAGATCTAGCAAATTCTCATATGTTGCATGATAGTCTTTGGCACACACCCGTAGTGCAAATTGTTGTACCTTCTCTAGACATTGAATGTCCTTCTCCAGGTGAGGATTCCACACCTGTGCTGCGTACTCAAGATGCGGGCGAACTAGAGCAGTATAAAGCCTTAAAAATAGTTCGTGAGTCGTTAGTATTTTTCGTATATAATCCTGTGATAAATAGTGCCTAACACCATTCTTGCCTTCTTGCAGATATCATGAATGTGCTGTGTCCAGGAAAGGTTGTGTGACACTGTCACACCTAAGTACTTGTAGTGTTGGACATATTGAAGGGGTTGGTTGTTGAGAGTGATTGTCTGGAATGAGATATTACGCTTATTAGTGAGCAGGATACATTTGCATTTGGTGATGTTGAAAGACACTGAGACCACTGAAATAGACAGTTGATGTTTCACTGCATTTCATCATAGGAGAAATCAGAGGTGATAGGCTTGTATAATCAGCATTGAGTGACAAGGTTGACTTTTGAGAGAACTGAAGATTGGTGAGATCATTGATGTAGAGGAGAAAAAGTAATGGTCCCAAAACTGAGCCTTGTGGAACGCCGGAACGCACTCTAGTAGATGTCGAGTGCTCCCTGAAGGTGCGTATGAGGTCTTTGGGTAGCTACATGTATAGCTAGATATTGCCCCGTAGACTATTGTGGTTTGAAGGCCTAACATGTGTCGTTTCAAAATTGTTTGACTGCACTTAGGGATTGCGACAATAATATGAGATGATTCCACGAAATTGGAAAAAGTTCAGTCTTAATTGAGAGATTAAAAAGTTTCGTAACTGATGGTGCAATATTAGGTGCCACAAATTTCAAAACTTGCATATTGGCTTGTTCACTTGCTTTCCATGTTACAACATTTGGACGCAGTGGTTATACGAAAATTGCCTTTTTGAAAATGAAGCCAGTGTAGCGATAAACCCGTTGTTATCGCTATTTTATGTCACGTCGCGCGTAGTCGCAGAAAACGTGGTAGCAGATGGACAGACGGACAGACAGATGGACATATACAGAAATCGGTTGATACATCTAAAACGTCTGCCTTTAATGATGAAATATGAAATTGCCGACATTATGTTGTTAGTGAAGTCCATAAAGTTTGCATTTGACGAATCTTTTTATGTCAAATTTCGTTTCTAACAATGCGTGTATTTATCACTAT